>APFE030669686.1:62494-84003 GCA_000404065.3 Pinus taeda | reverse complement strand
GAAATAAACTAGCTAGGGCGATGGTAGCTTATCTCTGAGAAAAGATGTGATGGCTACATGCCTCTGAACTGTGTTACAATGAGGCTCGAAGGCCTATTTATTGTTGAGAAACAATGAAAAACCCTTAACATTCCAAAACCTAACCCTAGGAGATGAAACGCCAAACTGTGGGCCCCGTTTGGGGGTAAGTTGGTGCATCAACTTCCCGGGGTCGTAACTTTGGCATATGATCTCCGTTTGACATGTACAATAGCTCATTAAAAAGATCTATTATAGCACTATCATTGTTGGAACGGGCAACGTCGGTCCATTGCATGGACCCATGTTGCCCCCGGATTCCCCAAAAAACGTCGTTTAGGGCCTCAAAACGGCTCCGGAAGTTCAGGACCCAAAAAACTGCTAAAAGTAGTAAGTTGTGCTACAATTTAGGAAACTGAAAAAGCTGAAAGAGAAAATTGCGGGGGTCCAAATGGGATAGGTGGGTGGCCACCAACATCGACCTAGATCACCGCACGAGTGCAACAATCGTTATAGAAATTGTATGTGAAAGGTTTGTCTAGTGTGTAGGGAGGTAACCAACATGGGCATGACAGTGTTAACAACTCATACAACACATTTTCATTAATATATATGTATTGCAACAATTGAATGAGTTCAAGTGTTAAACACAGGTTAAAGCAACATGCATTACAAGTGTTCAAGATTATTTTTACAACAATTACAACTTATGTGTGAAAATGTGATGACCTATTAGCAGGCTTCTGAATTAAGAAAAAGTTCCAAGACACATCGTTACACCATACATCACTAACTCTGTCGGTGGGGTGTTGGAGCCACTACTTACTCCTCAATGAAAATATTACAGACTCTCAAGGCTATGTGGGAAGAGCCAAGGTGAAAAGTCCTTTGCATGTACAAATGAGGGGGTATTTATAGGCAAGGGTGAAACTCACCCTTGTGGTTGTTCGACTTCCCTCATGACTATTTGACTTCCATGACCTTTCAACTTTAGATGACTCTTCATATGACAAGTGGGTCTCTTGGACTTCCACATTACATTACATTGATTGACAATATGGCCCATAATGGAGATGTAGATGACATGACTCATGACAACACTTGACATGACAGCGCTGGTACATTCGTGTTGCAGTTGGTGTGCATGTGAAGCTGTAGTGTTGCTGGGTGATGGATCTCCTCATGGTGTGTCACAGCTTCACCTCCACATGACAAAGTGCAAGGAGTCTTCAATGGTCATTGGGTTCACTTGATGTTGCATTCGCACGTTGTTCCTTGCTTGTATGTTGGCATGCTTGATAGGTTCGTCTGTTTGCGAAAAGTGCATGTTCATCCATCCGTTCGTGTGTGAACACATCCTCACATGTTTGCTCATCCGTCCATTTGTGAACACATCTTTGCATGATCGTTCGTTTGCGAGCACATCTATTTGCATGCATCGTTTGTTTGTCTGTTGGCAGCATGTACTCCCTTTGTTCATCCCATCCGTCGTCACGTCATGTTTTGTTTTTTATTTATATCTGCAGACACTCATGACAATACGACGTCAAATCCATAAACCTCCTAGTCTACCATGATGCATGATCGTTTCAAATGCAGGTGACCAGGAGAGAAGACAAGGTTGCGAGATTCGAGATGGGATGGAGGCTATGGCCACTCCTAGTGAAAACCGTGCAGAAGGCACTAGGAGATGGTGATGAGCAATCCATTTTGACAATGATAGTTCACGGGGTCTGACTTAGCTGGAGGACAAAACTATGCAATTTTTGGGAGGAGAAGTCTAGGCTGTAGGAAGGATGGGCAGACAAAATCTGTGCAATTTTTGGAAGGAGTGGGCAGTGGGAGCCTGGCAGCCAAAAATGCGCAATTCCTGGAGGGAACTGGCAGTCACCTACTGGGACCTTGGTAGCAAAAAGCTCAATTCCTGGAGGGAACAGGCAGTCAGCTGTTGGGAGCGTGATAGCCAAAACTGTGCAATTCTTGGAGAGAACTCGTAGCGGGTTGGTGGGAAAAACTACGTTGATGCTGGGAGGTCGGCTTGCTGATCATCTTTACATAGTTTTTGATCTGAGTGGACTGCTAGGCAGTAGAGGGCTTGCTCATGAAACTTGCACAGTTTTCTGGGTGAGCAGTTGGCCAACTGACTAGTGGGTTGGCTGGAAAAACTATGCAATTTTCTTAAGGAGACAGGGATGGGTATTGGTGTCTATCTAGCTCGTATGCGCAATTTTCTTAGTCAGCGGAGTGGGAAAGGTCTACAGCTTCTGCGCAATTTTTGAGGGGAGTCAGCTGTGGGGTGACTACAAGGTCAAATTCTCTGGTTGACCAACAGGAAGGTTGATTGATCATCTTGTGGGCAGTTCAACTTGAAATGGATTGCTTGATGCTTCTGTGCTATTCTGGGTGACAGTTGATTGAGTCAATGGCAGGGTGAAGGTCCTGCTATTAGAGGAAGATCCAGTCATCAGAACTTCAACAAAATGACTAAGTGTGTGAGCGAGTGAAAAGGTGCATACGCAATGTTGCAAACACACACTTGCATGCCTTGACAACAAGATGAATCAAACCATATAGACATACATGATCAACATGACTGACCGATGGCGCAAGTCAACAAGTGTGAGGCTTGTGATTGATCATTAGACAACCGTGATGATGCTTTTGCAACAATTCGTACGAATTCATGTGTGAGTGCAATGGATGCTTTCATAGTGAACACAACATTTACACACGAAGCGAAGACCTTATGCATGACAATAACATGGTCGCAAGCATGACATAGCAATCAACATGTAGAAGATGATAGTTGGTCGAACAAGTGAAAAAGAAGCACGACATGTAGAAGCAACACATAAAGTGACTTTTCACATTTGCACACATGCATGTTATTGAGGACTGGATGATATGATACTGATAACCAGTCCTGCAAACTCAATTAAGAGGTGCATTTCGAAAGATGTTTCATACTTACCATACTTGCCCTCAAGATGATCATGCATCTGACAGAGTTTGCATGCGGTCTCGATTGTTTCCATTACTCCGTTAATTGGTCCTTCTCCTCAAATCCTTGGAAGTGATTTCAGCATGTCACATTTTTGTGTAGCCACTGAGAGGTAGGTTTGCACAATTTTAACAGACAATGGTTGTTGTCGAGATGAGGCCCTAGGAGGTTCGTCTGTGCAATTTCTACATGCAAGGCCAATAATACAACTTGGACAACACTGCGAAGTTTTGAGGCTCAAATCCCTATTGCGGGACAAGGGCCTTGAGAGGACAAAACTACACAGTTTTGAGGCTCAAAGCCCTATTGCAGGACAGGGGTCTTGAGAGGACAACACTGCGCAATTTCTGAGTGCAGATTTGTTGTACTGCTCTACGCATTTCCAGAGAGAAGTGTTGGTTCGGGCCCCTGCACACAGTGGGGTTTCCATAGGCAAGGAAGGAATCTTAATGGCTGCGAAAACAAAGCTCATAGTTCTAGCAATCTGGATGAGGCTAGGTTGCTTGGGAAAATGGCTAAGTGTGAGATTAGTGAAACATATGCAAACATTGATAAGACTTGATTGTGATCACACAGACATGTAGACCATCCAGAATACGTAATACATTCTTTCCTTGATGCAACAACCTTCATGACGTGAGTGCGTGAGGTGAGTGTGAAACATTTCAATGTGATGACAACCACTCATATGCACAAAATTTGCTTGAAGCAAGACAACATTCTCTTTGCATGACAAATGACAATTGCTATGTCCGAGAATGACATATGGTACAAAAAGATGAGAACACAGACAACTCTTTAGGATAAAGGAGGGGAGATTGAAATCATCATCTTACCAACAAACGACCAAGGATGATTGATCAAAGGATCCAAAGTAAGCTCCAAAATTTGGATGCGAGCCAAAATTTTGGAGGGTGGTTGTAGCCGCTACAACACTTAGAGACACACTGGTAGAACTCCAGCTTCTGTACTTTAATTCATTGACAGCACAGGACCTTGGTCTTTCCGGGTGTATTGAATTGTTGTGTGGGTTACTTCGGCTTCCCCACTTACCCCATGGAGAAACATGGTTCACCTTTTTCCAACTCAGTCAAATACAACAAAAATCCAACCTGATCAGAGTGTTTCAAAATAAAAAAGGGTCGTTTGGCTCGTGAGTTGAAGATTTTTAGAGTACAAGTTTTCATCTCTAGTGTTTCTCCACTGTCAGCAGGCCTAGACAATACCTCGATGGAGTCACAAAGGAACACAAGCATTGCTCCACTACCAGTGAGCCTGGTAAGTACCCCCGTGGAGTTGCATGCTTCATCTCTCTGCACAGGAAGCCTTTCTCTTCTTTTGCCTTTGTATTTTTTTTTTTTTTTAAGAGGATTGTGCATTGGCACTTAATTGTTTTTGGGGAAAAAGAGGGATCCCAAATTATTGAGAGAATACGAGGTTGTTCCTTCAAAGAGGCATGTAAGACCTCTGACATAGGTTTGCTCGTTTAAATTTCTCGTTCTTTGTTTCTACTAGTTGGATGAGCTTGAACACATAGAGAAGAAGACTGAGTACATGCATGGGGTTTCCCAGTGTTGACTTAGGTTCATGGTTGGACCAAATTTCCTCTTGCAGATGGCTCTTATTTTCCATCAAGATTTTACCGGTCGAAGGTTACAACCAAGCACAGAGAAGACAGATGCAAGAATGGTGAAGTGCTGCAGTGTCCCAAGTCTCTTAGATTTTAGCCACATACTCATTCAAAAGCCAGAACTCAGTAGATGGCAACATTTATTTCCAAAAAACAAAAATAGCAAGGCATCAATCAAACAAAACACATTGAAACAAAAATAGTGAGTAAAGCCAACACACAAAAAGCAAGCAAAGCAAACAAGAAAACAAGAAAACAAACTAAACCATGTTAGCATGCAAACAAACATGCAAACCAGAAAGCAAGGACAAGCGAGAAAGCAAACACTACTCCTAATCCTATGTTAAATGTTTAGGGTTACATGAAATGAAATATCCATTGAAGCCACCGTAGGCATACCCAACCTGCAATCATGAAGATAATAACGATTAAAACAGATAAAAAACAGTGTGCAACAGAAACTGAAAAAACTTGATGAACTTGCAGATGAGAGAGAAGGTCTCGTCTGTGGGTGGAAGAATTTGTCACAACCACCCAACACACATGATTACCTCTTCCGTGACTACTATTTTACAACAAACCTTGGAGGCCTCTTGTGAGTCTGTGTTGTTCTGCACCAATTTTCTTAGTGAGTGTGAGGAAGGACTAAAGCTTGTTACTTGCAAAATGACTCGCCAAGTAAATTGTTCCAGCTATTCAGCGATTGGATCATAAAATTCATGATATGGTTGTTTTGAAATATTCATGATCTTTGAGAAGATCGATTCCTAATTCGAGATATGGGATCACGATGGGAATTTGACATGGATAGATAGTTCTG
The DNA here is from genome assembly GCA_000404065.3 of Pinus taeda. NCBI lineage: Eukaryota > Viridiplantae > Streptophyta > Pinopsida > Pinales > Pinaceae > Pinus > Pinus taeda. The sequence goes on along the minus strand of APFE030669686.1, from coordinate 78,534 downwards.
TTCATTCTCGTTGGTCATGTCAACACAGTGAAGGCTTGACATAGCCATCAGTGCAAGCCAAAGTGCCTCACTTACTTGACAGAAGTCTAAGAATAAAGATGTTACACGGTAAATATCATGGTGTGCGAAGCAAATGTCATTGGATGTAATGTTGGGAAAATGATAAACTGCATGAAAACCACCCAAGGTAGGAGAAAAATAAGACCAGTCGGTCGAGATGCCAGATTCCTAGTTTGACATGAATTTTTTTTTTTGAAAAATTGTGCGAATGCTTTGAATGAGGGAGCCAAGTTCGTTGTCCACTAGACATGATAGAAAACCCACCTAGAATTGGTGAAAAGTGTGTAGGCATCATGGTGATCACAGAAATGTAGAAAGGATGCTAGCACTGTGAATGTGTGAAACCAGTTGGGGTGTGGTGAAATGAGAGTAACTTGATTCGCGCGGTAGGTTGTCCGCTCATCATCACACAATGAGATTGCTAGTGTGATGAGTGGGCAGATTTGACGTGTGAAATTTGCAAAAATACCAAGGAGTTGATTATGAGAGAGAACATCCAACAAGTATGATTCCGAATAAAGATAGTCTTTGAGATGATCAACTTCGTTGTCCCATGATTGAATGAGGGATGAACATTCCCAACCCGAATTGGATGTAAGAGAGGTGCATGAAGACGAACATGCTGTAACGGACTTATGGATTCGATCATTAGTGAAGATCTGAAATTTCGAAATATCACACTCATAATAGTAAATATTCTTTACACAGGGATCCATTTCCAGTGAAACCATGTAGATAGAAGGATTGTGCATGAAAAACAAGATCTGATTTGGTTTGGCGAGCTTACTAGAGTCGTGAGGTCCTAACATAACCATCAATGGACATTGAAGTGCCTCGACTCCCAGGCACGTCCTGGAACTTTCCAGAATTGAAAAATTGCATTTTGAGATGTGAACCAGATCATGCATGGCTTGAGGATGGCTATTGTCACTGATTTCAAAATTTCTCTTAAGATGATAGCCATCTCTGTCACATTCTTCATCAAAATTTTTAGTAAGCTAACTTGACGAGCTGTCTTCATGCAACGCACAAGATGATGACGAGTGGGAAGAGTCCTTGTGTGTTGAGAATATTTTCAACATGGAAAACCTCTTTTCCTTGTGTTGATCAAGGTAACAACTCATAATATTAAGAAGCACGAGAACGTGGAATATCTCTGATGCATGTTGATGCACTGTGAATGATAGGACACACAGATAAGTGAGGTGTAGAGGAAGCTTCGATATGGATGTATGTTTTGACCGGTGCGCATTCTAGATCTGACTTAGAGTGTACATGAGATGATAGTAGATCATATGATGTGCTTGGGCATTCATCCAACATACAGAAGCGTGGGAGTGATGATAGCCCAAGACTGGAGGTTGATTGAAATAATTGATTATGCATGATGTTTCACAAAGATTCACGGATCAAGAATCGATCAAGAATGGGAGCTCAATGTTTTGAGAGGAATTGATTATGTCTTCACCGTACTACTCCTCCACTTGTATGATGAGAATGCCTTGCACATGACTGTAACTTGAGCTAACAACTTGAGAATCAAGAGAGTGTGTGCAACTAGCTTATGAAGTAGATCGCTCAAGAGAGACATGGTGCAAGGAGTCATGGCTGGTAGATGATGGAGGATGGTAGAGATGCAGATTAGACTCAAGACTTGGGTTATGAACGATAATGTCCTCTTGTGAAATGAAGGGATGAGTTTTCTCCATAGGCTTTCTAAAGAATTTTGGAATTTCCTCCATTTGGATGGGAGACAACCGAGCAGATGGGTTGGGAACATGCTGTGAAGATTTCTCAGCTCTGCAACCGTTGCGGGGGGTACCCACTGTGCAGATTTCTTAGATTTGTGGTTGCTATGAGGGAACACCCTCTTTGAGACACGAGATGTCTCGTGATCTGCAAGAGTCGAGGAAGATGGGAAATCAAGAGGTTCACCATTTTAGGAGACAAAAACCAAGCGTTTCAGCTCTTGGCTCATGAAGTCAAGGTACACAATCCATTTAGGAATTTCGTGATATAGGTGAAGGAAGAGGGTAGACAAGTCCTGAACTAATTCATCAAGCTTCATTATTAAACGAGAGATTCTTTCATAGACATCTTGGTGGTCACACTCATAGAAGGCTTGATGGAGCTCCTTGAGCAAAGTGAGAAGGGAATGGATGGAAGCAGGTGGCAAGGTATGACACTATCGATTAACATGACCTTCAAGGGCGAGGAAGAAGAGTATGTAAACAAGCTCATAACTATCGATTTCATGAGATTCACAGAAATGAAGAAAATCATAAATGTGCTCAGTTATGGACGTTCTGTCCTCATCATCACACTTTAACAAGGACAAGTGATCGAGAAGCTCATCGGGGATTGATAGTTGATTAAGGGAGAAATTAGAGAAACACCCTGGGAGCATGAACTGTGTATGATTCATTGGGTAAGAGATTCAACCTAGATGTATGATCTCAGCTTGTCGTCTGGCCCTCCTTCTAGTGCCAAAACGTTGATGGTGTTGGACCCTTCAACATCAAGGGATCTCCCTGATATGAAGTCCCAACTAGACCTCACATCGTTTGGTGTAGGAGTCCCTTCCAGTACGATGGCCCAGTTGCCATTATCTTAAATGTTTCTCTCAGCTCTTGCTTATCAGCACAGGAGAATGGTCTGCTTTGTCTTCAAGTAGTGAGGTTCGTGTGCCTGGGGATTGCTAGTGTTACTTGTGTCAATGGTTCTTTCACCGTAGAGGGAGAGGGTGAGAGTGAGTCCCAAGTCAGATGGGAGGAAGTCCGAACTCTATTAGGAATACACAACACAACAGGACTTGCACAGCTTCCGGAGTAGTCCACATGGATGCAGCAGTCACAACACACAAGGAAAGATAACATGTACAACACACATTGGAAGAGTTCGCGTGAGTGCGACGATCGTTATAACAAGTTTATGTGAAAGGTATGTCTGATGTCTGGGGAGGTAACCAACATGGGCAAGACAACGTTAATAGCTCATACAACATATTTTCATTAATTTATATGTATTACAACAATTCAATGAGTTCATGTGTTAAGCACAGGTTAAAGAAACATGCACTACAAGTGTTCAATATTAATCTTACAAAAATTACAACACATATGTGAAACTGTGATGGCCTGTTAGCAGGCTTTTGAATTAAGAAAAAGTTCCAAGATACATCATTCCATCATACATCACTAACCTCATGGGCAGGGCATTGGAGCCATTACTTACTCCTCAAAGAAAATATTAGGAACTCTCAAGGCTATGTGGGAGGAGCCAAGGTGAAAAGTCCTTTACATGTACAAATTAGGGTGTATTTATAGGCAAGGGTGAAACTGACCCTTGTGGTTGTTTGACTTCCCTCATGACCATTTGAATTCCATGACCTTTCAACTTTACATGACTCTTCATATGACAATTGGGTCTCTTGGACTTCCATGTTACATTACATAGATCGACAATATGACCCACAATGGAGATGTGGACGACATGACTCATGACAAGACTTGACATGATAGTGCTGGTACATTCGTGTTACTACTGGTGTGCATGTCGAGCTGCAATGTTGTTGGGTGATGGATTTCCTTATGGTGTGTCACAGCTTCACCTTTGCATGGAAAAGTGTGTGGAGTCTTTGATGGTCGTTGGGTTCGCTTGATGTTGCATTCACATGTTGCTCCTTGCTTGTATGTTGGCATGCTTGACAGGTTCCTCCATTCGCAAAAAGTGCATGTTCGTCTGTCTGTCCGTGTGTGAGCATATCCTCACATGTTCACTTGTTCATCCATCCGTGAACACATCTTTGCATGATCGTTTGTTTGCGAGCACATCTCTTTGCATGCATTGTTTGTTCATCTGTTGGCAAACATGTCCTTCTCCATGTACTCCCTTTGATCATCCCATCCGTCATTATGCCATGTTTGTTTGTGTACCTGTATCTACAGTCACTCATGATGAGATGACATCAAATCCATAAACCTCCTAGTCTACCATGATGCATGATCGTTTGAGATGCAGGTGACCGGGGGAGAAGACAAGGTTGCGAGCTTTGAGCTGGGATGGAGGCTCCAGGCACTGTTGGTGAAAAATGTGTAGAAGTCACTTGGAGATGGTTACGGGAAATCTGGATCGATAGAATATCCACAGGGTTTGACTCAGCTGGAGGACAAAACTGCACAATTTTTGGAGGAGCAGTTCAGGCTGCAGGAAGGCTAGCCAGACAAAATTTGTGAAATTTTTTGAAGCAACGAGCAGCGAGGGCCTAGAAGGAAAAGCTATGCAATTCTTAGAGGGAATCAACAGTTGGTTACTGGGACCTTGATAGCAAAAGCTACACAATTCTTGGAGGGAACTAGCAGTGGGCTGCTGGGAGCTTGACAACCACAAATGCGTAATTCCTAGAGGGAACCAGCAGCGGGCTGCTGGGAGTTGCTGGCAGGAAACACTGTGTTGATGCTAGGAGGTTGGTATGCTAATTACCTCTGCACAGTTACTAAGCTGAGTGGACTGATGGGGAGCACAGGGCTTGCTCATGAAATCTGTGCATTTTTCTGAGTGAGCAGTTGGTCAGGTGATTGGTGGGCTAGCTGGAAAAACTACACAACTTTGTTAGGGAGATAGGGATGGGCACTAGTGTCTAACCGACTTGTTTGCGCAATTTTCTTAGTCACTGGAGTGGGAAAGGTATGCAGCCTCTACGCAATTTTTGAGGGGAGTCAGTCCCAGGGTGGCTTTCGAGTCAAATTCTCCAATTGACCAGGCGGAACTTTGATTGATCAGCCTGTGCGCAACACAACTTGAAATGGATTTCTTGGTGCTTTTGTGTTGTTCTGGGTGACAGTCGATCTAGTCGATGGCGGGTTGAAGGTCGGCTGTCAGAGGGAGATCCGGTCATCAGAACTTCAGCAAAACAACTAAGAGTGTGAGTGAGTGAAAAGGTGCAAATGCAATATTTCAAACACACACTTACATGACTTTAAGACGAGATGACTCAAACCATCCAGACATACATAATCAATATGACTAGTTGACAGTGCGAGTCAACAAGCGTGATGCTTGTGATTGATCGTTGGACGACCGCGATGACGCTTGCATGACAGTGCAAATGATTTCTTGTGTGAGCGCAACGAATGCTTTCATAGTGAACACAACATGTACACACAAAACGAAGACCTTGTGCATGACCAAAAAATGGTCTCAGGCATGACATAGCAATCAACATGCAGAAGACAACAGTTGGTCAAACAAGTGGAAAATAAGCACGACATGTAGAATCAACACATAAAGTGACTTTTCACATTTGCGCACATGCATGTTCCTAAGGACAGGATGATATGATAATGAAAACCAGTCCTGCAAACTCAACTAAGAGGTGCATTTCGAAAGATGTTCCATACTTACCATACTTACCCTCAAGATGTTCATGCATCCGATGGAGTTTGCATGTGGTCCCGATATTTTCCATTACTCATTTCCTTGGTCCTTCTCCTCCACTCCTTAGAAGTGATTTTAGCATGTCACCTTTTCGTGTAGCCATTGAGAGGTAGGTCTGCGCAATTTTAGCGGATAGTGGCTGCTCTCGGGATGAGGCCCTGGGAGGTCCATATCCACAATTTATGCATGCAAGGATGACAAGAAAAATTTGAAAACACTCCGCATTTTTGAGGCCCAAAGCACTGTTGTGGGACAAGGGTCCCAAGAGGACACCTTTGCGCAATTTCTATGTTTAGTGCTATTGGACTTCTTTGCACATTTTCGGAGAGCAGTGGTGGTTGGGGCCTCTACACACTGTGGGGTTTCAGTAGGCAAGGGAGGAAGCTTGTGGCTGCAAAAACAAATCTCATAGTTCTGGGAAGCTGGATGAGGCTAGGTTGCTTGGGAAAATGGCTAAGTGTGAGATCAGTGAAATATATGCAAACATTGATAGGACTCAACTGTGACCGCACACAAACACATAAACCATCTAGAATACGTAATGCATACTTTTCTTGATCCAACAACCTTTGTGACATGAGTGCATGAGATGAGTGTGAAACATATCTATGTGATGAGAACCACTCATATGCACACAATTCCATTGAAGAAATACAACATTCCCTTTTCATGACAGACAACAACCGCTATGCCCGAGAATGACATATGCTACAAAAAGATGAGAACATATGCAACTCTTTAGGATCAAGGAGGGGAGCTTGAAATCATCGACTTACCAACAAATGACCAAGGATGATAAATCGCAGGATCCAAAGTAGGCTCTGAAATTTTCATGCGAGCCAAAATTCTGGACAGTGGTTGTAACCACTACAATAGGATGATAAACCAACAAAAGATTCAAAAGATGCTAGTAGGAATCCTCAGGATATGGCGAGAAAGGGTAAAGATAAGGAAGAAAGTGACATTGAAACCCTTACTCATCTCGTCAAGAACTTAACAATAGAGGTCTTTGAACTAAAACAATGAACGATCAAGACATCTATGAGTAGCCAACCTCCTAGACAACAGATGGGGAGCATGTCACTAGGCAGCAACCACCTCCCAGATAAAATTGCGCAGAGCTCCAGATCAGTGTTCTAGACGAAACTTTACGCGAATGATGATTTTTTCTCATTCCATGAAGATCGTCACCAGGAAGGAACTTGTCCAGAATGGAAATGAGTTGTGGAATCAATATGCAACAATATGCCAAATATAGTAAAGAATGTGTAGTACCAGTCGAGAGACAAAGATGATGAGGAAGATGTTGCTTCTGATGAGCCACCTAGTGCTGGGCAAGTGATAAACATGTATCAATTCTCACAAGCAGCACAGAAAACAAACACCGAGAAGCAGCCCCAAATAAAAGTGATCGATACAATCTCAGATGTTAAGGGGCTCCCCCTGCAATTGGGAGATGCGAGAAAGGCTTAAACTGTTGAGGAAGGTTTATCCACCAGCCGTCCAAAAGTAGAAAACATAAGCAAGCTTGGGAAGACAGCTGCAAATAAGAGTGCATCCATGAGCAACAAACTATACAACACTCTGCTGAATAGTAAAAACACCAGTCTAACCCCAGACATATTGGCGATTTTACCTGCTCTTGATTACAATATTGTGGAATACATGAAGAAAACTTGTGCAAACATCTCTTTGTTTGAGTTAGTTAAGATCCAAGGTCATAGGAATATTCTGCTACGTGCATTGGGGAAAACATCCACAAATAGAACAACCACTACTAGCAAGGGAGGAAGTGGATCTCCCGGTTCACTTACAACTGTGCTCAACACACTCTGGATGGAAGAAGTAAACTCTATTTTCCCTCCATTCTTGCTTTCATTTGAGATCTTTAACCACAATGTTCATAACTATTTGGTTGATTCTGGCGCATCAACCAACATCATGCCACTCTCCATTTCCAAGCAAATCAATGCGCAATGGAGTAAGACATCTGCGCAGATCATTCAACAAGATCAGATGTGCATACTAGCCATTGGTGAACTTTCAGATGTGATCATCCTATTATCTCATGACAGCCAAGTTCACCAGTGCATCAACATTGTCATTGTTGACATACCGGAGGTGTATGGCTTACTGCTTAGTAGAGACTGGTCCAACAATTTGAATGGGTAGTTTGCTACAGACTGGTCACACTTGTGGTGTTCATACCAGGGCAAAAGAAATCAGATCTAAGTGTTATCCGAGAGATACATGAGACACAATGTCACACCCATCAATGGTGAGAACGAGCCGTTGGATTTTGAAAAACCATGGTTGGCAACTGCCTCTTGGAAACATAGTTGGGGTGTTATCTTGCACAACCATCTCCAACCCCACTACACACGTAGTTGGGTCTCCTTCCTTTCCCAACTGATGGAAATGAAACTTGTACAATACATTGCAACACTCGCAGCAGTAGCAACAGTGGTACAAGCATGTGAAGTGGTCCGTGTATATACAAGTTGTGGACCATGTATTTCGAGTAATCAAAGACACAGGATGGCTCTGGACCTAGGTGTGTCTTGATAGACCTGAAGCATAGGAAACATTTGATCTCAAGCCGCTTGGAGTTCGAGTGCACAAACAACACTACTAAATATGAAGCACTCATATTAGGCTTGCACAAGGCCATTAACCTCAATGTTATCACGCTCAAAGTGGTAGGTGGTTCAAAAATTGTGGTACAATAGGTATGTAACACCATACATTGTTTATCACCTCATCTCAAAAGTTACCATCAAGAGGTATGGCAATTAATCTCTAACTTCCAAGATTTCAATATCATTGTTGTGCCTAGAATGTGTAATGCAGTTGCAAATGCATTGGTGAACGCAGCTGTTAGGATGTCACCTCTTAGGGATAGGTTTACTGTTGAAATTTTATATAAGCCTTCTATCCCTGATAACATAACTAATCTACATATTTTTGATGATGATCAATAGATACTGCACTTCATGGCTAATGATGATGTCTTCAAGGATGCAGGGATTGACAAAGATGAGCACGAGCAGTCTCTGCAAGCCACAACTGATGAAAAGAAAGAAAAACCTCATCCCCAAGGGTGTGGTATCTCTTGAAAACCCACAGTTCCACCATTCCACCATGATGCACAAACAAAATCGATAGTTCCACCATGACGCACGAACAGATAAACCTGGGAACAAAACAAGATCCAAAGTTTGTCAATCTCAGTGCATGTTACATAGAACAGGAGTGGCAAGCCTTTGTCTGCTTGTTCAAACAGTACCGAGATGTGTTTGCATGGACATATGATGATATGAAAACATAAGAGATCCAAATAATCCAACATATGATTCCAATCAAAGAGGGGGTTAAGCCATTTTAGCAGAAGTTGAGAAAAGTACATGTGTCACTTGAACCCTTGATACAAAAAGAGCTGACTATGTTATTGGATGCACAGATCATTTACAAAGTTTGTCATTCAACGTGGGTTTCTAACTTATTTCTTGTACGAAAGAAGTCCAAGGAGATTTGCTCATGTGTTGATTTCTGAAATTTGAGCCACACCTCAGACAAAGACAACTACCCCGTGCCGTCAATGGAGCATATTTTACTGACAATATCTAGGGTAGAAATGTTTTCCTTAGTCGACAATTTTGTAGGAGATAACAAGGTTCTGGTAGCTAAACCTGATAGACAAAAGACTACCTTTCGTACCAAATGGGGTACGTTTGCATACAGGAGAATTGCATTTGGGCTCGTGAACCCCAAAAAGAGCGTATTTGTAGTGTCCGAGGAGAACCGCCTTGGGCACATCATTGCCAGAAGTGGGATCAAGCTTGATCTGGACTGAGTTTAGATGATTACATGGATTCCTCACCCAACCAACAAGAAAGCAATGCAGTCCTTGGGAAAGATAAACTTCCTCTAGAAGTTCATCTCGGATTATGTGTAGATAGTGAAACCTATGCAAGACATGATTAAGAAGGATGCAATCTAAAACTTGGGTAAGAGGGAAAATAATGCATTCACCCATATTAACTATACTATAGAAGATGCGCTTGCACTTTATAGCCCATATTTTAACAAAGATTTCTTTCTATACACCTTCGCCTCTGAAAACTCGCTTGTTGCATAACTCACTCAAAAGGATGAGCTGAATGATGAATCTCCCATCTCCTTCATGAGAGCAAGCATGCAGTGACCTAAAACCAACTAACCGATCATTGACAAACAAAAATATGCAGTATACAAGGTGGTGAAACACTTAAGGCCTTATTTGCTGACGAACCATTGAACAGTCTTTATGCCACACCCAATAGTCCGATCACTGCTTGTACAACAATAGCTGGGTGAAAGACGTGTGGATTGGATGACAAACTCGCAAGAGCATTATCTTGACTTCAAGCCAGTTCACGCTGTCAAGGGTCATGGTCTCCGCAAACTCACATCTAAAGTAGTCCATGCACAGAAGAAGAAGAAGAGGTCTTAGGCTGGGAGCAAGAAATCGAGATGTATGACGTAGAGTGAGCACCAACCACTTCATGCGGAAACTCTTGGTACGAAGATGTGCGTTAGCACCTTGAGCATGGAACCATACCCTCTCACTTCTCCATGAGACAAAGGAGGGAAGTTCACCTCAAAGCTTTATCTTATCAATTGGTGCACGGAGTGCTTTACAGAAATCACAATAACATAATGTTTCTCAGGTGCCTGGGGGCACATGATTCATATAAGGTCTTGCATGATATGCATGATAGACCAGCTGGGGGCCACTTCGCAGGAAATATCACTACACACAAATTTATGCAAGCCAGTTCCTACTGGCCCTCATTATTTAAGGATGAACACGCTTATGCCCATAAGTGCCCAGTCTGTCAGCAATGTGTTGGTAGAACATGAAGGTCAACAACCCCGCTGCACCCTGTTGCAGTAACTAAACCTGTCCAATAATGGGGCTTGGACATCATTGGTGGAATCTTCCCACATTCGTCAAAACATCACCTATACATCTTAACATCTACTGATTAATTTATGGGGTGGACAGAAGTAGTTTCGTGTAAGTAATTGAATGACCAGTAAGTCACCAGCTTCCTCCAACAGAGCATCATCTTGCGATTTGGTGTTCCAGTATCACTTGTGTTAGACAATGCAACTTACTTTTCGTCTTTAAAAATTTATGATTTTTCATTGTAGTATGGTATCGTGCTTAAGCACTCATCTAATTACTACTGACAAGGAAATGGTCTCACATAATCCAAAAATAAAATCTTATCTGCATCATCAAGAAGACCATTTACTTTGAACAATGTAACTGACACTCCGCTTTGACGAATTCTTTATGGGTTGATTGCGTAACACCCAAATCCTCTCTAAACACTTCACCATACTTCCTAGTTTATGGGAAAGAAGCCATTCTTCCACCAAATATTTCCTTTCATGTTCCTTAATTGTCCCAAGAATCCCAAGGCAAGCCTTGTCTGCTAGTTTAGCATAGGATGGACACACTTCACAAGTTGTAGGAAGAAAGGATGAAAGCAAAATAAAAATTCACACTCCACTAGAAATGTATCAAGAGATGGTTTGACAAGAAATTTGTAGGGAACTTTAACTTCGATGTGGGTGACTTATTCTTGAAGTGGGTAAACCCCATGAAGGAAAAGGCAAACATACGAAGTTCTAGGCCCTATGGATTGGTCTTTACACTATTTGGGAGAAGATTGACCCAAACACGTACTGTCTACAATCACATGATGAGAAGATTAACAACCTTCATGTAAATGGCTGAGATCTCAAACACTACTTTCAGTAAGTCAGGGTCACGCCTCATGCCTTGTACATAGTCTATTTACTACTTGTATTTTTTCTTTTCTTTAATATTTTTGTTTTGTTTTCATAGTATCAAGCTATTTTTGGTTTTGTCAAAAAGTGCTGACCTCTAATGAGTTTCGCCTTTTGAACGAGTATCAAGATTAAATCCAAAGAGTCTTGTGACACTGCAGCACTTAGCCAGTCCTATGTCTGACTTCTCTATGCTTGGTTAGAACCTTCAGCCAATGAAGTCTTGATGGAAAATATGAGCCATCTACAAGGGAAGCTCTTGTCCAACCATGAACCTATGTCCACAGTGGGTAACCCAATGCTTGTTCAGCTTTCTGCTTTGTGTGTTCAAGCTCATCCAACTAGTAGAAACAGAGAAGGGGAAAATCTAAATGAGAGAACCTATATGAGAGGTCTTACATGCTTCTTTGAAGGAACCACCTCTTCTTCTCTCAATAAGTCGGGATCCCTCTTCTACCCCAAAAATAAATAAGTGCCTATGCATAGTCCTCTTTTAAAAATACAAGGTGAAATAAGAGAAAGACTTCCTGCGCAGAGAGGTGAAGCATGCAACTCCACCGGGGTACTAACTAGGCTCACTAGCAGTGGAGAAATGCGTGTGTTCCTGTGTGACGTCACTGGGCACTACCTAGGCCTGCTGGCAACGGAGTAACACTAGAGATGAAAACTTATACTGTGAAAATTTTAAACTTGCGAGCCAATCTACCCTTCTCGATTTTGAAACACTGAGATCAAGGTGAAACTTGTTGTTGTGTTTGACTGAGTTGGAAAAAGGTAAACCATGTATGTCCATGGGGTAATTTGGAAAGCCGAAGTAGCCTTCATAATGATTCAATACTCGCTGATGGACCAAGGCACTGTGTTGTCAGTGGACCAAAATAGAGAAGCTAGTATTCAACCAGTGTGTTGCCAAATGTTGTATTGGCTACAACACCCTCCAAAATTTAGTCTACATCCAATTTCAGAGCCTTCCTTGGTTTTTTTCCTTGATGTTTTCAAACACTTAGGCTCATCTCATGAGCTTTTGTCGAGTCTTTACACCCTCCTCGCTTGACCATTCACAGGCCATAGATTAGCGTGTTGGTCACAATGCCATGCTTGTAGTCATGTTCTAGCTATGTTCAAGGTTTTTCTTTGTGTGTACAAGTTGTATTCACTATGTAAGAATCTGTTGCACTCACACACGAAGTTGTATGAAATGTCGCACAAGTGTCACTGCGGTCGTTCAATGATCTATCTAAAGTGTCGCGCTTCTAGCTCGCACCCGTTGATTAATCACATTGAGCGTATGTTGTCTTGTTTGTTTGATGTGTCTTGTCGTCGAGTCATGTTGAGTGTGTGTTCAGAAGGTCAAGCATGTGTGAGTTAAATCATTCACACACTTAACCATTTTGCCAATGATCTGTCGACGAGACCACCCTCCACCCATCGGACCTCCACTGAGTTGCATTGTGTAGTCTCAGCCCTCAATGATCATGCACTACTGCCTAGAATTATGTAGAGCTTGAGGTTGCCTCACAGGTACTCTGCATTGCACAATCCTAGAATCGACATGGATGATTGCCACCTAGAAAAACATAGAAGTCGCCCAAGAAGCCATCTCAATCTGCACTACCCACAAGCCAATCTATCAAGCCTCGTGTTGGTCAACCAAAGAGTTTGACCGAGCAGTGACCCCAGGCTTTACTCCTCCAGAAATTTGCAGAGAAGCTGTCAGCATGCCCGCTGCTGCTAGCTGAAGAAACTGCACATACCTGAGGGATAGGAACCAGGTGCCTGTCACTGCACTGTCCCCAAAATTTGTGCAGTTCTATTAGCCAGTCCCTCTATCAACCGACCTGTTGCTCCTCCTGAAAACTGTGCAATTTTCTTGGGCTTTCAACCAACTGCTTGACACCTCGATCAGCCCAAAAACTATGCAGAAATGTCCTACAGGCCTCCCTCCCATTTCTGTGTAGTTTTGGCCAGCAAGCTCTCGCAGCCCGCTCCCAATCTCCCTGGAGAATCTGCACAGTTTTCATTGCCAGGGTCCTCCCTACTACCCGCACTGCCTCCCTAAGAAAATTGTACAGTTCTTCACTACAGTAGAACTCGATCCCACAGATGGTTGATGCTGTTTTGGACTTCCCATCTCAACCTCCTAGTGACCTCTACGCAATTTTCCTTGACAGTGCCCTGAAGCCCACTTCTCTATCTAAAATGTGCTCTGTACAGTTTCAAAGCCTTGTCCTCTCTCCTAGTCACCTGCACCTAAAAATGAAAGATGATGCATCATCGTAGACTATGAGATTTCTCGATTTTATGTTGTCTCATCATGAATGATTGCAGATAAATGTACATGGATGAGACATGGTGCGATGACGAACATGATGAACAAGGAGCGCATGCTAGGAAACGTTTTCATGAACGAATGAACACATGAAGTATGGCAAGTACCAGCGAAGGGGATACATGCATGTACAACATCATGCAAACAACAATACCATCAAAGACTCCACACACATTGTCATGTGGAGGTGAGGCTATTATACACCAAGATCACACTCATCACTCAGCAGCACTGCAGCTCGACATGGACACCACCATTAGCATGAACATACCAGCATTGTCGTGTCGATTCATGTCATGGGTCATCTAAGCCACATCACTACTATGGGCCATACTATTGTAATCAATGTAATGTAACGTGGAAGTCCAAGAGACCCACATGTAAATTTGAAGAGTCATGTCAGTTGAAGAGTCATGTAAGTCAAACAATCATGAGGGAAGTTGAAGAGTCACAAGGGTCAAGCTCACCCTTGGCTATATATACCTCTCATTTGTACATGTAAAGGACTTTTCACCTTGGCTCCTCCCATATAGCGTTGAGAGTCTATATTGTTTTCTTTGAGGAGCGAGCAGTGGCTCCAACGCCCTGCTATCAGGGTTAGTGATGTATGGTGTTTAGATGTGTCTTAGGACTTTCACTTAATTAATAATCTTGTTAACAGGCCACCACATTTTCACACATGTATTGTATTTTTTTTTAAGACTATTCATTCAACGCTTGTAATGCATGTCGCTTTAACCTGTATTAAGACAGTTGAACTATTTCAGTTGTTCTAGTACATATGATATTGGAAATGTGTTGTAACAGTTGTTAACGTTGTCTCTCCCGTGTGGACTATTTTTCCGTACACTCGACATATTCATTTTCATAAACTATAATGACCTTTTCACTAGTGTGCACTATTTCGCTGGGTGTTGTATGTGCTATATGTTTACCTTGTGTTTTGTGACTACTGCATCCGTGTGGACTACTCCGCCGGAATCTATGCATGTCATGCTATTTTGTGTGCCTCTAACATAGTTGGGACTATTCCCTTTTGACTTGAGACTCACTCTCACCCTCTCCCTCTATAGTGAAAGAACCTTGACACAAGCGACACTAAGCACTCACCAGGAACCTCACTATTTAAAGACAAAGTAAACCACTCTCATGTGCCAATGAGCAAGAGCTAAGGAAAATATTTAAGATAATGGTAACTGGTCCATCATACCAGATGGGACTCCTACACCAAACGGTGTGAGGTCTAGTTAGGACTTCATACCGCGGAGATCCCCTGAATGTTGGTGGGTCTAGCACCATGAACATGTGTTTAGGGGACTAAAAGTTGATGAAACATTATGTTTCTTTAGGGTCCTCACAATCCTGTCTTTGGTCCCTTGGATAAAGGGAAGATGCACCCCTAAAATATGATCTCTGGGGTCTTTTTTAATCATAGGACCTTTTCTAGCTTTCACGAAAGATTTAAGACCTTGGTGCCTACTATATCCATTATTATTGAAAACATTAAGGAGATGTGTTTTCTCATTTGTAAGTTGGTTTTTGTTAGAAATTCTCACTGCATGAGTAGCTAAAGTGTTGAAAACACCCAACTTTTGAGGAGAGAAATGATGGGACTTAGCATGAAGATACTCCTCACTATGAGTTTTCTTCCAAAAAAATTCTTAGAAAATAATTTAATTTTTAATATTTAGAAAATTAATTTCATAATGGAGAGAATTTGCCAAAATCTGAAAAAGTAATTTTAATATTAAAAATTAAAAATTAAAAAATACCTTTTTTTTAATATTTGAAAATTAATTTTTATAATTAAAAGTGTACTTTAATTTATAGATATTTTTTATTATAGAATGGAAAATATGGGTCGTGTAATTTGTAAAATTTAAATATTAAAATTTTTGAAAGCTAAATTTATTTATGTTTTCTAAATTAAAAAAAATACAATCTTTCAAAATTAAAAATTATGTCATAAAATTCTCGAAAAGAAGAAGAAAAAATGTTGAAATATCTATTAACCTGCATCATATTAAATTTAGTGCTTTGAATCACCTAACTAAACAACTCACTCCATTGTTTAGAGGATTTTCGATGAAATCACATAGATAATCATTTGTCGACGCGTTTCGAACCAACCAGTGTGGTTCATCGTCAGAACAAGTTGAAGAACAACGGCTAATTAACGGCTAATTTTGACTAAGAGACCCAGGTCAAAAATTAAAACTAAAATTAATATTATAATAATATATAATCCATTTTATGGAAATTATATAACATAAATTCAAGGTTAGTTAAATTTTTAATTCATTAATCTATTTATAATTTATTTTAATATTATTAATAATATTATTATATTAATAAATAATTTATTTTTAGGAAA
>APFE030669686.1:50621-61714 GCA_000404065.3 Pinus taeda | reverse complement strand
AATAATAATATTATAATATTAATTTTAGTTTTAATTTTTGACCTGGGTCTCTTAGTCAAAATTAGCCGTTAATTAGCCATTGTAATCTCTGCTCAGACTATTTAACATGCTAAGCTGGATCTGGTTCTTCAACTTGTCCTGACGATGAACCACACTAGCTGGTTAGAAACGCGTCGACAAATGATTATCTATGTGATTTCGTCGAAAATCCTCTAAACAATGTTATGGATCACAGAAGTCTAAATTCCTTAACTCACTACATGTTTCGAAAAATTTTAAATTCACCAAACTTCATGAGATATTGTTGAAGATGAATAAGCATGTACAACGTTGTCTATTGAGCGTCAAATTTTCTAGGACATCAAAAAATGTTGGAATTCAGATTTTTTGTTTTCCAAAAAATATTGTATTATGAGTGTTTGAATCATGTTTTTGATGATGGAAATGGATTTAGCACCTTCAAAAAAAACCAGACCACCTAAAATCTTGAAGTTTGATAGCAGTAGCTTGGATTTACAAAATTCCTACCAAATTTTATCAAAATTTCCTCCTACCAAATTTGAATGCTAGTTAGACTAGGACAACATAAACCACACCTATGAGGATTTCTATCATTTATTTTGTTGTATAAATCCAAGGTCATTTTACCTTACATGGGTGATGCCTACTAGCTATGATTCTATTGAACTAATTTAATGTGCTTACATGGGCATTGTAGGTTGATTTGCATTCTCTACAACAAAATAAAAGATCTTGTTAATACAATTTGAGCACTAAGGTATAGAGGAAAGGCCAATTAATGAAGGCTTCAACAACGAAAAATAGCAAATATGAGTGGTCCATAGGTGTTTTCTTGGGGGTGTATTTATAGAATATGGTAAAATTGTTTGTCCATAGCCTCACATGATTATGTCGTGATGCGTATTAGAGTACACAACAATATAATGATACCAGTTGATGGGTATTAGAGCACATAACAATAAAACAGAAACATCACAGAAACAACATGAGACAACACAAATAAGAAGAACACACTAAGGAGAGAAAAAACAACAATGGAGAGAAAAAATCACTGACTTCTATTACATTGTAGGTCTTCCCTTGCTTGCATGCTCAGGCTGAGGCAAATTACAAATTTATAGAAGGTGGACAAAGCTCTAGAGTTCTCTACACATTTTTTTCATGAGTTACATAGTGATTTCTAGAAGTCAAGGGTGGTGGAGTTAGTTGGCGTCAGCATGGGTGGTGTCGTCAAGAGGTCGGTGAGGGTTGGGGTCCAAGTGGGTTTGTTTGGTTTCAAACTTAACATTCTCCCACTTGAAGCTAAATGAAGTGTCCTAATTGAAGTCACACCGAGTCCTACCATGCTTCTACATAACTCATGTTTATTTCCTCGTAGAATATTAGTGAGCATATCAACAGGGTTTTTATCTGTATGGATCTTTTCCAAGGATAATTGTCCTTCCTCCAAAACATGCCAGATCCAATGGTACATTAAGTCAATGTGCTTGGTTTTTTAGTGAAATTCTTGATTTTTCGCCAAGTGAATGACACTCTGACTATCACAATATAGCACATACTGTCCCTACTTTATTCCTATCTCTCCTAGGAATATTTTCATCCATAACATCTCTTTACAAGCTTTTGTTGCAGTTACGTACTCTACCTTTGTTGTATGGAGAGCTATTATTCTTTGTATCCTTGACGCCCAAGATATCGTTTCACCTGCAAATGTATACAAATAACCTATAGTGGACTTTCTGGTGTCCATGTATGCAGCCATATCTACAATTTTAAATCCTTCAAGCACAGTTTTATTATGACCAAAACATAAGCAATAATTATTAGTGCCCTTGAGATACCTCAAAATCCGTTTTATTTCTTGCCAATGTTGTTTTCCTGGATTAGAAGGGAAACTTCTCACATCTCCCACTGAATATGCAATTCGTGGTTGTGTATATACCATGGCATACATCAAGATCCAATTTCCTAAGCATAAGGAACATTTCTTATTCTTCCTTCTTCTTGTCATCACTAGGACATAACTCAGTACGCAACATAAAGTGGGATGCAAGGGTTGTACCAATTGGCTTGGCATCCTTCATATTAAACTTGGCAAGCCCCTTCTTGATATATTTTTCTTATGAAAACCACAAACTTTTGTTTTTTCTATCACAAATAATCCTCATGCCCAATATATGTTGTGTTGGACCCAAATCCTTCATTGCAAAAAATGTTGCTCAAATCTTTCTTCAACCCATTGATCATATTCTTATCATTCCCAACAATCAACATGCCATCCACATATAACAACAATATGATATACTTCCCTTGATCATACCTCTTGATATAGACACAATGGTCAACGTCCAACCTGTGAAAACCATGTTCCAAAATGAATGAATCAAATTTATTTGACCATTGTTGAGGTGTCTATTTCAACCCATATAGGCTCTTCTTCAACCTGTGACCTAGGTATTCTTTTTCTTTTTCTATGAATCCTTCTAGCTACTCCATATAAATTTCTTCATCTAATTCACCATAAATGAAAGAAATTTTGACATCTAACTATTCATATTCTAAGTCCAAAAGAAAAAAAAAAACCAAGAATGACTCTAATGGATGACATTTTGACAAGAAGTGAAAAAATCTCAGTGAAGTCAATACCTTCTTTTTGGGAAAATCCTTTCACCGGTAGTCTTGCTTTATACCTCTCCTTCTTTCTGTCACCTTCATGCTTAATCCTATATAGCCATTTGTTTTCTAGGGATTTTCTATCTTTCGTGAGATTTATCAACTCCCAAGTTTTATTTTCTAGCAACAAGATCATTTCTTCCTCCATTTCTTTCTTCCATTCTTTACCTTTCTCAACTTTACAAGCCTCTTGAAAAAAATCAGGCTCACCTTCATCAGTTAATAAAATATAGTTCGAAGGAGGATACATCTATGAAGTCTTATCATGAGGTCTAGAACATCTGTGAACCAAATGTGGTGGTTCATTATCAGGTTCAATCTCCTGTAAATCTTCCTGTAAGGTTCATTCTTCTTGATTTTCATCATTTTCCACTTGTTGTCCTTGCTGCTCTTAAATTTTTTGTCCATTTTCTTTTATTGGTGGGATGTTTTCTTGTTGTTCTTTAAACATGTCAATAACTTTCTTGACCTCCAACTCACCCACAGTCATCTTAAACATTTCCAACTCATTAAATATAAGATCCCTACTTGTAATAACTTTATGTTTGACTAGATCCCATAGACGATAACCAAATTCTTCATCCGCATATCCCAAAAAAATGCACTTCATAGATTTATCATCTAGCTTAGTTCTATTTTATTTGGGAATATGTACAAATTCTTCACATCCAAATATTTTCAAATGAGAATAATTCAACTTCTTACAAGTCCAAACTTCTTCAAGAATTTCACTATCCAAGGTTGTAGTAGGAGATCGATTTATAAGACAACAAGTTGTCCTTACTACTTCTACCCAAAAATGATTCTCCAATAAAGAATTTGACAACATACTCCTCACTTTCTCTGTAATGGTGTAATTCAACCTTTCTGCAACACCATTCTATTGAGGAGTACCAAGCACAATATTCTCATGCTTTATGCTAAACATATTACATTATTCCTTAAATGATTTTGAGCAATATTCTCCACCATTATTTGTTCTTAGGCACTTGAGCAATTTTTTAGTCTCTCTTTCAACAACAACATGAAGTTTTTGAAATATTTCAAACACTTCACTTTTACTTTTCGTAGGGTAGGCCCAAACCTTCTTGGATGCATCATCTATAAATGCTACAAAATATGGTGCTCTTCCCAATGACTTAATGTTGAAAGGCTCAAACACATATGAGTGTATCAATTCTAACAATTTTTTCTTTCTATAATGGCCACCTCTAAGGATTGAAACTCTTCTTTTTCTACCATATATACAATGATCACAAAGATCAAGATTACAGGATTTCAAACCTGGCAGTAAACTTTTACCAACAAGGACTTTTAAGCCCTTCTCGCTCATGTGACCCAAACACTTATGCCACAAATTTGCTAATTTTCCTTCTTTTCTGATGGCAGCCAAATACACTTTTCCTAGCATTGCCTTCAATGTATATAATGTTCATATCTTGGGTCATCTAGCCACGACCAATGCTCCTTTTCCAATTTTCCAACCTCCTTTTCCAAATATTGTGTAATAGCCTTCATCATCTAATTGTCCCACAAAGATAAAAGTCAAGCACATTTCTTGTACATGCTTGACCTATTTCAACAATATATCTTGTCCATCCTTCACCTTGATCTCAACAATACTGCAAAACTGATTGTTCCCCAAATGTAGTCTACCATAATCACCAGGAATATATGCAAAAAAACTCTCTTTTCATGGGGTTACATGGTGAGATGCCCCAGAGTCAAGGATCCAATCAAAGTTACTACTAGATGTATATAAACATGCATCCTCTACTAAAACAGTATATAATACATCACCATCTGTCACTACAGTAGTTGTCTCACCTTCATTTGTGTTGGATGACTTGTGATTTGTACTAGACGATTTTTTATCCTTTTGTCCTTTCTTCTAGACTTGACACTCCTTCTTCACATGCCTGAGTTTTCCACAATGAAGGAAGATGAGCCTGCCCCTCCTTGATTTTGATCGAAATCTCGATCTTGATCATCCCTTGTCGGTCTCGATCAATTCTACTACGATGATCAGCTAGAGCTAGAGCTTCTCCTCCCTCTTTTCAATTGACTTGCATCATAACTCCTCATTCATTAAACCACTACTGACATCATCAAATTTCAAGGTCCCTACAGGTGCTAAAGTGCTCATAACTACAACTAAATTTTCCCAGTTTTTTCACATCTAACACATTAACAAGATAACTCTAATTTCATCATCTAGAATTATTTTAATAGAGGCAAGTTGGCGAAGGAAAATTTCAAGGATGAAAATTTTTCTTAAAGTTTAGAAACCATGGTGAATCTTACTAGTCCCCAAATTGCAAATTATAAAATGTTTGTTGATATCTTTCTGAAAACATGCAAATTTCTAATAGTTTTCTATATAGTCTTTATACAATTTTGGCAATTTTTAAGGTAAAAAAAAATTATACTATAAAACTTGGGCGAATCTTTTTTAGAAAAAAATGGAAATGGAGAAATCCTTTTATTGGAAAAACCATGGAACATTATCCCACTTGCGAATATTAGCCCCTAAAATTTTCCATGAATGTGACTAGTAATAATATTGAATCCATTCAAGTGCTCAGCAACTGAAGCAACCTCCTTCATCTTGATATTATAAAGCTTCTTCATCAAGAACACTTTTTTGGATGTCGTGTTCTTCTCATATAGATCATGGAGCTTCTTCCATAATCCTTCTATCATATTTTCTCCAGACACATTGAAATATGCATTCTTCGCTAGATATTGGCAAATTGTAGCAATCACCTTTCTATCTACCTTGTTCCATTCTTCATCTATCATTGACGAGGGTTTCTTTTGCATACCTTCAATCGACAAATATTGATATTTTAAAATCAATATATCCTCCATCTGTGATTTCCATAGGGAAAAATTAGCCCCGCTCTAATTTTCCATGTCCATTAATGTTGTTGTCTCCATTATTAATAAAATTCAAACCTCAAAAATCAAGTTTCCACTTACAAAGTAAGACTTTAATTAATTTTCCTTGCCAACTTTTAAATAAAGTGCCAAAAATTGATTTAATAACAAACTATGAGGAAATAAAAAAACTATATAAAAACTCCAACTTTTATGGATGGCAAGCAAAATACATTTCCTCATGGTTCCTCATACTTTAATAAGCACTTGGGGTATGGTACCTCATACCTTTGACAACCCAATCATAATAATGATTATACTAAAAAAGCACAACTTTTTGAATAAGAATTCTAACATCCACTGACAGCGATTTGATCATGTATAAAAACTTTAAGTTTCCATAGGTTCTTATGGGTTCTCTTTGACTTGCAGTGACTCCTTAGAAAATAATATCACCGTCCTTCTCATTTGCTAAATATAGAAGATCAAAAAATTCTCTAGAGCTTGCTCTTTTTTTAACAAAGTAGTTGTGTTGGTTGTTGGGGATTCAGCCTCGGGACAACCAGAAGGCAAAGATTTGGGCTTATTTCTGTTGTTAATGGCTAGACATTTCTTGGAAACCTCATATGTGACCTGGTTGGATACCACATCCCAGAGGTTATCACTTTCCAGAATCAAACACTCGTCAGAGCCATGATGCTCACCTTGGGTTGAAGCTCGAGATCTGATACCAGTTGATGGGTATTAAAGTACACAATAGTAGAATGATACTATTTGATGTGTAACAACCCTGGTTAAAATTCAATGTAAAAATATATAAGACCACGATCATGGGACATGTATTCCATGTTGAATGGTTGGAAAGACATCCTAGTGGGTGTTCATTTCAGTTATTATGGATAAAGGAGATTGGAAAAGGAAATGGAAAAGGCTTTGGAGAGGCAAAGAGGAATTAATTGGCATTTTATTTATGAAATAATGGAAATTAAGAGAAAAAGAAGGAGAAAGGTCATAGGTTGCATGTCAGGACGAAATTGAAGGAAAATAATGGAAATTGAATAAAATATATTGCCTCATTGATAAAAAAGCTTCCAAGGATTAGTGGGCAGGGTTTAGTCAGTGTAAGCTTGGTCAATTTAGTTTTGGATCTCTCTCATTATTCTCTCTCTCTCACACACTCTTTGACATTTAGAGTTTTCTTGGAGTACTCTTGGAGAGTGTGGCATACTTGGAGTTTTGGAGCAAGAAGGAAAAGGAAGAGGAGGAAAGCACAAGAAGACATCGATATTAGCAACTATAGTGGATTTGCCTTACAGGAATTGATTTGCATGTATGTTTTCCTCACTAATTTCAGCATGCATGGCACATGCATGTGGTTTCTTGGTTATGATCTTTCATTGACATGGATGATTTCTTGGATTAATAGTGGATTTTCTTCGCCTTTCCATTTCCTAGATATCCATGGTGTTGTGGGTTTATTTTTAATTTTTTTTGTTGGTTCTCATGTTTCCTTTAGCTTGGGTTGAGTTACCAGTTCCTAGAAGCATTGTTTGGATAAACGCTTTAGAATCCCTATAACAACTTGGGTTGAGTTACTAGTCCTGGAAGCCTTGGTTGGACAAACACTCTAGAAGCCCTTGATGGGTTGAATTACTAGACCTAGAAGTCCTGGTTGGACAAATATTCTAGAAGCCCGAAATAAGTTGTGGGTTGAGTTACTAATTTTGGAAGCCTTGGTTGGAACAAATTCTATGGAGCCTTGGAAGGCTTCGGTAGAGATTAATCAAATGATTGTTTTGTGATGTCCGACCATGAGGTGGAATAACTATTTGATGGTTTGAGGTGGTTGGCCTTTGGAATCCCTGGATGGTTTTGGAATGATGTGTTATATGAGATCCCATATTCATGCTTGGAATATGGCACAAGGTTGAATGATTGAAGAGAGATTTGGCGCAACCATTCTACGGTCGGGTGGAACATGGTAGTCCCAAATTGGGTTGGGTTTTGCATCATTAATATGAGGTTATTTCTCCTTGTTATCCCATGAGTATTATACTAGTTTATATGTGGATTATATGGTTGTTATTTCCTTGTCATTTCTGTTGTTATTATGCTAGATATGAATATGTATTATGACAGTGGCTATGCATGGCTCCCATCATGTTTTTACTTGCATATGAATGAACAATGTATATATGGCCTAATGGATGAAACTACAACTAAAGTGATAAGGAATAAATTCCTCATAGCGAATCTCAGATAAGTATGAAACCCCTATGCTTAGATCTATCATTTACACCTGTAGATTGAATTGATGCCAAGTGTTTGACAGCATGTCAGTCTCGTTTGGGGATGGTTAGGCCTAGTCCTGGAGTTTGTTTTTAGTTTATTAGTCTTATCATCAAATTTTTAATGGATTCTAGGAGTTACAACAAGTTTTGGGCAGTTGCCAGAATTATGGGCTTGAAAAGTGCCTTAAATCCCTTGGACTCTGGCATGCCCATAGCATGGGAGTATCCAAAGGTTTAATAGCTTAAAAGCTCAGTGGGACTAAGGGGGTGGTTAGCAGAAAGGTTGTGATGGTTCTTGGGAGTCCTATTGTTGATGTTGAAGGTTTGTATGGTGTGTTTATGTCGGTTCTGCTTCCTTAATGTGACTTAGGAGGTCGAATCATATCATAGTAACTTCTCGTCACATTTTTATCCTAGTTGGATAGTTACTTGGGTAGATGTGGGAGGAGGATGTTACATAATGGTATCAAATCATGGTTTATCCCTTGGAATGGCTAGGCAGTGTGTTTGTCATGCATTCATGTTGGTTTCACATGTATTCCTTATGCTTGTAATCCATGCTCTTATTGCATTTTCATGGTGTTGATCATAGTTGTATTTAAGTCGCCAGGTGAAGGTTGATGATGTTGTTGTGAGATGTGTCATCATGAATGTATGGGTGTATATGCATTGTTATGCTTGTGTGTGTCTATATGCATGCATTGTCATGGTTATGGTTATGCATGTATGGTAGGTCAGACATGCATTGTGAATTCATTGTATACAATTAGGTCATCATGATGATATTGGTTTGCTATGATGCTGATATGTTGGCTGACATAGAGCAGCAGATGCATATCATTAAAGTTAAGTTGCAGTATTAGACCTCGAGGCAAGAGAATATCATCATACAAGTTTGTATGTTGCGCATGCAGGTATGTAGGTTAAGGATTGTTATGTGCATTATGTTTATATGTATGTCTTTCATTCTATTCATGTTATGGTTACATACATGATAGATACTAGTTGATTAGTGTAGTCATATGCACATGTGTCAAATAGTCATGAATGATAGTAACTTGTGGTTGTATGCATTGCTATTTTTGTTTTGTTTTGTTTTTATGTTAGATAACTTGATGATTATATTATATGGTGTTCATGAGTATCTTATAGGTTATCTTGTTGTTGTTATATGATAGTTAGCTCTATGATTAAGTTATATGTTGTTGATGAGCATGATATATAACATGTTGTTATATGCTAGTAACTTGATGATTAGGGTTATTACATTAAGATCTTGATGTTATATGTATCATACTAAGTTGGATTGGTCTGTGCAAATGGTTAGGGTTATGAAATTCAGGTATGAGTTAATATGTTGTGATATTACGTAATACTAATCTAGATTGATTGTGCATATGTGATTATTATGTATGAATGAAAATTGTTTATGAGATTATGATCTGAACATGTTAGCTAGTTAAGGTTATGGATATCGTGACCTTCTTTATGGTTGAGTTGATATGTCGTGAAGTTATATTGTGCTAATCTGGATTGATTGTGCAGACAAGATAGCCTCCCCTAAGATACATTAAGGTATGATCTTGCTTATGTCATCTACTTTGTGCTTGAATGTTTGATTATGTCGTTAATTTGGTGTTTAAGTGTTTAATGTCTATTATGTCACCTATATGTTGTCTGAATGTTTGATTACTTGAATGATATGAGTATGTGTCTATAATATTTCTTGCCGAAATGATCTTATTTTAAGAGGAATATACTAATACATATGTGTTGAGACAACTGATATGTACTTGAGTGTAGTAGGTGAGAGTTGTAGCATTATGTCTAATGACTATGAGTTGACTATGGATTATGACATGATTGTTAGTCTTGGTAAAGGTTGATTTCAAATTGATAGATATGATTGTCTTGATATTTGGAACATGTGGTTGACATGTGTGAAGAATTGTAGGAACCATGCTTGGTATTAGCTTGACAAGGTAATAGTTGATGTGTTTATATAGCTAACAATTGGGTGATGTGGCAATACATAGTAAGCCTCGATTGCAACAAGGTAAAAAGGTGAAAGAAAAGGGATTGGGCAAGAATTCCTTTGGCTATGTTTGGAAACCCTATTTCCAAAGGAGTGAGTGCTTTGCATACCGAAAATCTTCTTAACCTTGATTTCGTCTAACATGATGTGTGTATGTTCTATATTCCTGGACGTGTATTTGACACATGTAATAGTTGGTGTCCAGTTATAACTAGATTTGTTAAAGGAATTGGAGTTGCTTGAGAAATGTCGTGGATGTGTTCAGTTGAAAGGAAACATGCTTGGCACAACAAGGTAAGGTAACCAGTATATTGTTATTTCTATTTTTATTTATACACTGACAATTATGTGTTTATGGTAGTGTGATGCGGGGAGTTGCATGGTAAGAGAGGTTACCATGACTTAGGTTGAGATTTCCTTTGGAAGCACTGGGAACCATGGGAATTGTGTCATGGTGTCTGTTGTTCGTCTTGTGTTTTTGGTACTTTGTGATTTTCTTGCTCTTGATTTGTAGTTCTTTTATGTCTAATGCATGATCATGCCACTTTGTTTGTGGTGTCGTATTGATATTGGTTTTCTTATTGTTTGTTTCTTGTGCTTTCCTTTTATGTTTTGAGAGTCTTTGTAATTGGTTGGGAAAGAGGAAATTTAATGGAGCTCGAGAAGAGCTGAATGAAATGAAATAGGTGATGTAAGGTCTAGTTTAAGGTCCGGTTGAAGCTTAGTGCATGTATAAGGGTAGTTGAAGGAAAGAATATGACACTGAGTTGGATCAGTTGAGTCCATTGGAGTAAATGGATGATGGTAGGACATTCATGAGAAAAGAAATCAAGAAAGGTAAGGTGAATGGATTTGAGGCGTCATATGCGTTGGCTATGTTGAGAACTGTTGTTCATGATGTTGCACACGTGTTGCATTTATAAAGGGAGTTCTCTTAACCTTGACATTATGATTTCTTGTATATGATGATGTCTATATATGTATACATTTATGTATGTATATGTATGTCATGTATGAGAGAGTTATCATGGATCATGATTGTTTTATGCTAATGTTTATATGTACACATGTATGTATGTATGTCATTGTCTAACTAGATCATTATTGTTTGATGTTGATGTTTATATGTATATATGTGTATGTATGCATATCATTGTATGATAGGTCATGATTGTTTACGCTAATTTTTATAT
>APFE030669686.1:0-50338 GCA_000404065.3 Pinus taeda | reverse complement strand
TTAGTATCATGTGGTTATGTGTTGATATTATGTGATTATATTATGTATATGTTATGGAAAGGCTAAACCAAGGAATACATCGACGAAATGAAAAGCAGTGTGGTCTACGGGATGCTAGGATAAGCATGAATGGCAGAGAGACACCGAAAGCAAGGTTGCTTGGTAGAGACAATCTGGTTTTGGATGTGTGGTACTAATGTTATGCATATGTTGTGTATTGTGTACATATTGCATTTGTGATTTTGTATGCATGCAGTGTGGTGTCTATATAGTGTGTGTATATGTTGTTTATGAAATGTTATGTACAGGGTGGTATAGAGGGTGTTGCGTTAATATTGCATATGCAATGCTTGGTATAGATGGTGTTATGTACATCTTGGATATGCGGTGTTTTGTGCCTATGGTGTTGTTTGCATGTTGGATATGTAGTGCTATGTACATAAGGTGATATGTACATGTTGTACATGCAGTGCTATGTACATATGGTGTTGTGTGCATGTTGTACATTTGGTACTATGTACAAATGGTGTTGTGTGCATGTGGTGTTGTGTACATGTTATACATATGGTGTTGTGTGCAGGTGGTGTTGTGTACATGTCATGCATGTGGTGTTGTGTACATGTGTCGTTTACATTTCATGCATGTGGTGTTGCATACGTCTGGTGTTGTGTACAAATTGTGCAGGTGGTACGATGTACACGTGGCATTGTGAACACGTTGTGCAAGTGGCATCATGTACATGTGATGTTTTGCACACATTATGCAGGTGGTGCTTTGTACAGGTAGTACTGCATACATGTTGTACATATGGTACTAGTGTACATGTGGTATTGTGTGCATGTCGTACATGCTGTGTTGCGGGCATGCGGTACTATGTATATACATTGTGTATTCATGGTATCATGGCATGTGTATTCGTTATGTTGTACTTTGTGTACATTATATGTATTATGTGGTGGTGTACACCAGGTCTAGGTGCATGTATTGTGTTGTGTGGTACACTGGGTCTAGGTGTATGTATTGTGTGGTGGTGTACACTGGGTGTAGGTACATGTATTGTGTTGTGTTGTACACTGGGTGTAGGTGTATGTGTTGTGTGTCAGGTGAAGATGCATGTATTGCATGGCCTTGTATGTCATGTGTGGTTGTATGTGTGTGATGCACACTATGTGTATGTGCACATGGTTGAGGAAAAGGTACTAGGTGTTTATTGGGTGTGGTAATCGATTTGGAGTGTGTACGCAATAAAGACAATGGTAGAAGGTAAATATTGATTAAGGAATAAGTATTAACATTTTATTTCATTTTTATTATGCATTTGATTTATGATTCTGATCGATGATGGTTGTGTTTTTAGTTAACCTGATGTGATGCGTTTATACATGATGATTTGGTCAAAGATACTAGTTTGACTTATTGTGACAGGAAGTGAACAGCTTTGCAAGTGTAACTTATTGATGAGCTACCAATGATGTATGATGTGAATTTATTTCAATTTATTTTATATCTAATGGAAATTATGTGCTTGGTATAGGAATGCATGAACATGCCTGGTTGGGTGGTTGAAATCGACTGCAAAAATTAGTAGCAACAACAAAAGGAATTGGAAAATATAGCATTATGCTGGTAAAGTATTCAGGAGAAAGGCCATTGTGGGACACTAGTACCGAATAAACTCCATTTATCTCCACAAGGATGATACAACTGATATGATGGCTTGAGGAGGTATATGCATTGGTTGTTTGACTTTTCAATGCAAGGAAGCCTTGCAAAGAGATGGACTACCCAAGATGGGAGTGCCGGTAGGACTTGGAAGGTGTGTGACTACATGCAAAGGGGTGACCAGATTGCCCGAGGGACTGTGTAGTAGAGAAGGGAAGGTTGGGGATATATTTGTTTTGTTCATTAGCATTGTTGGATGGAATCAAATGCACAATGGGAGTGTGCCTTGGAACAATAAGCCAATAACTGTTCGCTAAGAGGATATGTAGTGTTGGACATTGATGCATTTTTGACTTTGGCAGTGGATTTTGGGCTTCCTCAGAAGGAGGTGAATCCTGGTATTGCTTTAAGGGTGGAGGTGTGAGCCTCTATATTCTCTTATTGCAGATGTAGGAATCATATCCTTTTATTTGTTGGTTGAGAAAATGTGCATATGTGTATATTGTATTATTATAAATATTGTAGACTTTCCAGTAGATTCACAGCTCATGTAATTTCCTAAAACACAAGACAAGAATCTACTCTACTATTTACAGTGGAAACACATATAAATTGATGAAAACGATAATTGATAAGAGGAGGATAATCAATGGTACATAACACAATATTTATCCGAGGAAAGCCACAACTCAAAACCCATACTATCTATATTACATTAATTAGAAATCCAAGATGAGAATACAATGCTTGTTCTCACAAGAACAATCCCTGCACAAGTATAAACAACTCTCAGATCACAAGCTATCTCAAGCCAAATCCTTAGCCTATTCTATAGCTCTCCAAGCCCCCATTTCCTTGCACAATTCCTATGGTTGAATAGCCCATATTAATGGGAATCCATTGCTTCCAAAAATGCGCAATCCAATCTAGGTTGGCTTACTGATTGCATGCATGATCTATACAACTCAGTAAATCATACAACTAATAGTACACTATCCTTGCACTATAGTCTCAACTAGATCTTTCTCAAAATTGACATGCATGAGTTTCTAATGAGGGAATCTTCAGTTAACTAGAGTGACACTTGTAGATGCACTAGTGCACCAACTGACTGTTAACTCTCCATTAGTTCCATAAATAGTTTGGAACTAATTTAACTGAACATAACTCAGTAAATTGAGTTATCTAATTACAACTCATAATTAAATTCATCCTGGACACATAAAACTTAGGGAGAACATATACATGACTTCCAACTTGAAATTCGTAAGTTAACTAAGTCAACTTAACTTAGTTAACTATTACAAGTTTCTATGAGAAAAGAATTACAATTTCAATCCATAATTTAATTCAAGGACAAATAAAATTGGAATTTCTGGATGTTATTTTTAACATTTCTTGTACCTATTTTCAACACTCCCTCTCAACATGAAAGGAATTCAACTCGTTCCCGATCTTTAACCTTTGAAATATTCTTCATGTAACACGTCTCTCTAGTTTTGTTGCTACAACAAATCCAAAAACAAAAAGAACATCCAACTTTAATCAATATGATGCATCTGTCATCAAAGTCTCTGATTGTTATTACCTCTGTCAACTGAAAGCTCTGTGCTTCTGCTCAGTCTTCATTTCTTCCCATTTTCAACTCCACTCTAAACTTTCCAGTATCTGACTTCTCTAGCCTATGTCACTCTGATCTCTGATTGCATTAATCTCCAATGATTCCTCCTGCTACTATGTACTTTGGGCTCCCATAGAAAGGTACGATCCATGAGACAAAACCTCTCAATGGATCGTGCCCAATTTCATCCGTCTTGGCACTGTCACTTCACATCGCCCCACCTCACACCTGGAGGTATGGCTACATGTCCTCCCTCAACCCACTTGGCTTGAAAGCTTCCCCTACTAGAGGTCTCTACTTGAGTGGATGCCTCCACTTGCTATCCTCCCAACTTCCCCAATTGTGGCTACTCCATAATTATTTGAAACTGCTTCTGAGGCTTCTTCTGGGGCTACATGTTGAGAGGTAATTCACTCTCCCTCTTAACCACCAAGTCGCTAACCTTTTCCTTACTACGCAAGTCTTTTCATGCATATTGAACCTCAAGAGAATATAGGTTCTTGACCCGTGCACCGATTTGTTTCACCTATCCCATGACAATGTGTCTAAGGAAAACCTTTCCCTTACTAAAAATCACATCATAACCATGGTCTTCCAATACTATAACAATATTCTTCTTTAGTCCAGGAACATACATCACATATGTGATCTTGAGAGGGGAGCCAAACTCCCTCTGAAAGGTATTTGTACTGATCTCGGTAGCTCTATACCTCCCGTCATCTCCAAACTCTATTCTCTTCTTGAGGTCTTTCTCCTCAAAATCACTAAAGAGATCTTTGTTCCCCGTCATATGGAATGAGGCACCCCTACTAAGATACTACACAACTCCCATGACAGTGTTGGCTATGCATGCAATGAGAGTGAAATCAAGTTCGAATTGTGAAGATAGAGCTTCACTTGGTACAACTACTGTAGGCTCCTTCTTTCTTACTTTCTTCTGTGGGAAATTTATGGCATAGTGTCTGTGCTCTAATAGTGAAAACACTTGAATTTTGACAAGTCAATATTCTTTCCACCCGCCTTACCTTGGGACTTCTTTCTCTTGGCCTTATTTGCCTTACTTTCTAAGGAAAAATCCTCTTCCACTTCCTTGGAAAGGGTCTCGCCTCTAGTGTTCCATCGAAACTTCTCTTGTACCAAACCTGACCACAATCGATCCCAATCTGGAAGCTTCTCCCTCCCGTTGACAAAGTCTTGATAACTATGCCAACTCTTGGGAAGTCATAGAATAGCTAGGATCACCATATCATCCTCAACAACAGTGATTCCAACACTTCCAAGATCACCTCGACAATGAGTGAACTTGGTAAATTAATTTGGAATTGATTTGCCCACCTCCATCTTGATTTTTCGAATTTTATCCTTCAGTTCCAAATTCTTATGGTCAATGTTGTTCTAAAACAGGTCCATCAATTCTTTCCACATAGCATGCGGAGTTTCCTTCACTTGGAGACTTGAGACAATGTGGTCTCAAACTCCCTCAAGGATTATCTGCCTCGCCCTTGCTACACACTTCTTTCATTCGTCTAGGTCTTTAGCATCTGATGCTAGTGGCTTAGAATTTTTTTGATAAATGAATTCCTTCAAACCATTATCCTCCAACATGGCCTCCATCATATCCTTCTAGGCTATATAATTCGAGCTGTCATCCAAGGCATACTAGAGCCGCAAACTGTAGAACGCCATTTGCTGATCCTGAAGTATGTAATGAAAATTCTAATTTCATCTTTTACCTTGAACTCAAAAACTTTGAAATCTTCTCTAATATATTGTTCTTAGCTTTGATACGATGTAGAAAATCATGTAGATTCACAAGCTCATGAAATGTACTAAATCACAAGACAAGAATCTACTTCTACTTTCAACCAGCGGAAGCCAATAGATCGATGAAAATAATATGAACAAGAAGAAGATAAATCAATGGCACATAACACAATAAGTAACTAGGGAAAGCCATAGATCAAAACCCCTACTATCTATATTGCATTAACTAGAAATCCAAGATGAGTATACAATACTTGTTCTCACAAGAACAATCCCTGCACAAGTATAATCAACTCTCACCTCACAAGCTAGCTCAACCCAAATCCTTAGCCTATTTTTCAGCTCTCCAAGCCCCTATTTCCTTGTGCAATTCCTATGGTTGAATAGGGCATATTAATGGGAATCCAGTGCTTCCAAAACTATGCAATCCAATCTAGGTTGACTTCTTGATTGCAAGCTTGATCCATATAACTCATTAAATCATACCACTCATAGTACATTGTCCTTGCACTCTATTCTTAGTTGGGTCTTTCTCAAAATCGACATGCATGAGTTTATGATGAGGGAATATTCAGTTAACTATAGTGGCACTTGTGGATGCACTAGTGCACCAATTGTCTGTTAACTCTCTATTAGTTCCACAAACAATTTGGAACTAATTTAACTGAACATAACTCAGTAAACTAAATTATCTAATCACAACTCACAATTCAACCCATCCTAGACCCCTAAAACTTAGGGAGAAAATATACATGACTTCCAAAAGACTTTGATCTCGAAATTCCTAAGATAACTAAGTCAAATTAACTTAGTTAACTATTACAAGTTGCTATGAGAAAATAATTACAATTTTAATTCACAATTTAATTCAAGGACAAATTAAATTGGAATTTATGGATGTTATTTTTAACATTTCTTGTTGCTATTTTCAACAAACACCATATGAAGCTAGATCTATAAACATCCATAGAGAGTATGATTATTTTTTGGGTGAAGAAAATATATATGGGTGTATATGTGGTTATTATTTTAAATATCGTAATGAGCTACGTTATAAAGCTCCAGTAAACGGTATGTTTGTCATGTTTTAGCAGATGGGAATTGTAAATACGACAACGAGCTATGTTATAAAGCACCATGGGCATTATGTTTTGTTTTTAGTAGTCTTGCTGGTTATAGGTGTCACCGAACATCAAGGACGGTGTTCCCTTGAGGGGTATGGTTCTGTAACAACCCTGGTTAAAAATCCATGTACAATATATATAAGACCATGGTCATGGGACATGCATTCCAAGTTGAATGGTGGGAAAGACATCCTAGTTGGTGTTCATTTTTGTTATTATGGCTAAAGGAAATTGGAAAATGCAATGGAAAAGTATTTGGAAAGGCATAGAGGCATTAATTGTCATTTTTTTATGAAAAAATGGAAATTAGGAGAAAAGGGAGGAGAAAGGACACAAATTGCATTGGAGGAGGAAATTGAAGGAAAATAATGGAAATTGAAGAAAATAGAGGTGTCATTGATAAAAAGGCTTATGAGAATCAGTGGGCAAGGTTTAGTCAATGTAAGCTTGATCAGTTCAATTTTGGAGCGCTCTCCTTATTCTATCTCTCTCATACTCTTCAACACTTAGATTTTTTTTAGAGAACTCTTGGATATTTTTCTTGGACCACCCTTGGAGAGTTTGACATACTTAGAGTTTTGAAGTAAGAAAGAAAAGGAAGAGCAGGAAAGTGTAAGAAAACATCGGAATCAACAGCTACAATCGATTTGTCTTGTAGCTATTGAGTTGCATGTATGTTTTCCTCACTAGTTTCCACATGCATGTCGTTTCTTGGTTATGATCTGTCATCGACATGGAGAATTTCCTGGATTGATAGTAGATTTGTCTAGCCTTTCCATTTCCTAGATAGTCATGGTGTTGTGAGTTTAATTCTTTGTTTTCCTGGTTGGTTCTCATGTTTCCTTTAGCTTGGGTTGAGTTACTAGTTCCTAGAAGCCTTGGTTGGACAAACCCTCTCGAAGCCCTTTAACAGCTTGGGTTGAGTTACTAGTCTTGGAAGACTTGCTTAGAAAAAAAATATAGAAACCTTAGGTGGGTTGAGTTAGTAGTCTTCGAAGCCCTAGGTGGACAAACGCTCCGAAATCCCAGAATAAGTTATGGGTTGAGTTACTAGTCCTAGAAGCCTTGGTTAGAACAAATGCTCTAGAGCCCTGGAAATCTTCGATAGACGCCAATCTAATGATTTTTTCGTGATGTTTGATAGTGAGGTGGAACCATTGCTTGATGGGTTGAGGCAGTTGGCCTCTAGAAGCCCTGGATGGTTTTGGATTGATGTGTTCTATGAGATCCCACATTCATGCTTGGAATATGGCACAAGGGTGAATAACTGAAGAGAGATTTAGCTCAACCATTCTACGGTTAGGTGGAACATGGTAGTCCCATACTAGGTTGGATTTTGCATCATTAATATGAGGTTATTTCTCCTTGTTATCCCATGATTATTATACTTGTTTATATGTGGATTATATGGTTGTTGTTTCCTTGGTATTTTTGTTGTTATTATGCTTTGTATGAATATGTATTATGAAAGTGGCTATGTATCGCTCCCATCATGTTTTTACTTGTATATGAATGAAAAATGTATCTATGGCCTAATGGATGAAACTATAGCTAAAGTGATAAGAAAACAATGCCTCATAGCGAATCTCAGATAAGTATGATACCCCTATGCTTAGATTTGTCATTTATGCCTGTAGATTGCATTGATACCAAGTGTTTGACAAAATGTCAATCTTGGTTGGGGATGGTCAGGCCTGGTCATGGAGTTCATTTTTGGTTTATTAGTCTTTTCATCATGTGTTTAATGGATTTTGGGAGTTACAACAAGTTCTAGGCAATGGCCAGAATTATGGGCTTGAAAAGTGCCTTAAATCCCGTAGACTCTAGCACAGGTATGATGAAAATAGTCTCTAGATGCGAGCATGCATGCTTGTGTTGCATGGGGGTGCGTCTAGAGCTCTCTAGACATTGGCATGCCCATAGCATGGGAGTGCCCAGAGGTTTAATATCCTAAAAACTCAGTGGGACTCAAGGGTTGGTTAGCAAAAAGGTTGTGATGGTTCTCAGGAGTCCTATTGCTGATGTTTAAGGTATGTATGGTGTGTTTTTGTTGGTTCCACTTGCGTAGCGTGACTTAGGAGGTCAAATCATATCATAGTAACTTCTTGTCACATGTTTATCCCTGGTTGGTTGGTTACTTGGGTAGATGTGGGAGGAGGGTGTTACAGAGTGGTGTTAGAGCATTGTTCACCCCACGGACTGGATGGGAAGTGTGTTGGTCATGCATTAATGTCAGGCGTACATGAGTTCCTTATGATTGTAGTCCATGTTCTTGTTTCATTTGCATGTTGTTGATCATGGTTGTAGTGAAGTCACCATGTGAAGGTTGATAATGTTGTTGTGGGATGTGTCATCATGAGTGTATGGGTGTATATGTATTGTTATGCTAGTCGATGTCTACATGCATGTATTGTCATGGTTATCTTTATGCATGTATGGTAGGCCATACATGCATTGTGAAGTCATTGTATACAATCAGGTCATCATGACGATATTGGTTTGTTATGATGCTGATATGTTCACTGAGATAGAGCAGGAGATGCAAATAATTAAAGTGAAGTTGCAACATTGGACCTTGAGGCGAGAGCATTTAATCATAAAGGTTTGTATGTTGGGCATGCAGGTATGTAGCTTAAGGATTTTTATGTGCATTATGGTTATGTGTATGTCTTTCATTCTATTCATGTTATGGTTACATACATGATAAATGATAGTTGATTAGTGTAGTCATATGCACATGTGTCAGATAGTCATGAATGATAGTAACCTGTGGTTGTATGCATTTCTATTTTTGTTTTATGTTAGATAACTTGATGATTATGTTATATGATGCTCATGAGTATGTTATAGGTTAACTTGCTGTTGCTATATGATAGTTAGCTTGATGATTAGGTTATATGTTGTCTGTGAGCATGATATATAACTTCTTGTTGTCATATCTTAGTAACTTGATGATTCGGATTATTACATTAAGATATTGATGTTATATGTATCATGATAAGTTGGATTGGTGTATGAAAATGGTTAGGGTTATGATATTTAGGTATGAGGTAATATGTTGTGATATTATGTCATACTAATCTAGACTTATTATGTAGATGTGATTATTATGTATGAATGAAAATTGTTTATGAGTTTATGATTTGAACATGCTAGCTAATTAATGTTATGGATATCATGACCTTATTTATGGTTGATTTGATATGTTGTGAAGTTATATTGTACTAATCTAGATTGATTGTGGAGACAAGATAACCTCCCTTGAGATACATTAAGGTATGAGATTTCTTATGTCATCTACTTTGTGCTTGAATGTTTGATTATGTCATTTATTTGGTGTTTGAGTGTTTGGTGTCTATTATGTTACTTATATGTTGTTTGAATGTTTAATTACTTGAATGATATGAGTATGTGTCTCTAATATTTCTTGTCGAAATGATCTTGTTTTAAGATGATTGTACTAATACATATGTGTTGAGACAATTGATATGTACTTGAGTGTAGTAGGTAAAGGTTGATTTCAAATTAATAGATATGATTGTCTTGATATTTGGAACATGTGGTTGACATGTGTGAAGAGTTGCAGGAAACATGCTTGGTATTAGCATGACAAGCTAATAGTTGATGTGTTTATATATCTAACAGTTGGGTATTGTGGTAGTACATAGTAAACCTCGATTGCAACAAGGTAAAGAGGTAAAAGAAAAGGAATTAGGTAAGAATTCCTTTGGCTATGTTTGGAAACCCTAATTCCAAACGAGTGAGTGATTTTCATACCAAAATTCTTTTTAACCTTGATTTCGTCTGACATTATGTGGGTATATGCTATATT
This sequence comes from Pinus taeda, assembly GCA_000404065.3. Lineage (NCBI taxonomy): Eukaryota > Viridiplantae > Streptophyta > Pinopsida > Pinales > Pinaceae > Pinus > Pinus taeda. The sequence continues at coordinate 40,335 of APFE030669686.1, read as the reverse complement.
CTTGGACACATATTTGACATGTATCACAACTAGTGTCTAGTTATACCTAGATTTTTCAAAGTAATTGGAGTCCCTTGAGAGATGGCGTAGAAGTGTTCAGTTGCAAGGGAACATGCTTGGAATAACAAGGTAAGCTAACCAATGTATTGTTATATTTATTTATGCAATGACAATTATGTGTTTATGGTAGTCTGATACAGGGAGTTGTGTGGCAAGAGAGGTTTCCATGAAATCTTGAAGAAGGCTCAGGTTGAACTCTCCTTCGGAAGCACTAGGAAGCATGGGGATTATGTCATGCTGTCTATTATTTGTCTTGTGTTTTTGGTCTTTTGTGATTTTCTTGCACTTGATTTTCAGTTTTGTTATGTCTAGTGCATGACTGTGCCACTTTGTTTGTGGTGTCGTATTGTTATTGGTTTTCATGGTTTTCTTCTTGTTTATTTCTTGTGCTTGCTTTTTATGTTTTAAGAGTCTTGGAAATTGATTGGGAAAGAGGAAAGTTCATGGAGCTCGAGAAGAGCTCAATGAAACCCAACAGGTGATGTAAGGTCTGGATGAAGCGAGAGCATGACAGCTAGTTGGATTGGTTGTGTCCATTGGATTAAATGAACGATGGCAGCATAATCATGAGAAAATAAATCACTAAAGACAAGGTGAATGGATTTGAGGTGGCATATGCCTTGGCTATGTTGGGAACTATTGTTCTCGATGTTGCGCATGTGTTGCATGCATAAAGAGAGTTCTCGTCACCTTGACTTTATGATATCTCTTTTATTTTGATGTCTATATATGTATACATGTATCTATGTATGTATGTCATGTCTGAGAGGGTTACCATGGATCATGATCATTTGATGCTAATGTTTGTATATAGCCATGTATGTATGTATGTCATTGTCTAACTAGATCATTATTGTTTGATGTTGATGTTTATATGTATATATGTGTATGTATGCATATCATTGTCTGACAAGGTCATGATTTTTTATGATAATGTTTATATATATGTATGTATCTATCTGTCTATGTATCTATGTCACTATATGACAGGGTTGTCGGGGATCATTCTTGTGGAGGAATAATTGCTTATGAAGGTGAATGACATGAAGAGGTTCCTAGTTTCTAAGGAATCAAGTGGAAGAGTAGTCATGGAAAATATATGAGGTTAGTATCATGTGGTTATGAGTTGATATTATTTGATTATATTGTGTCTATGTTATGAACAAGCTAAATTGAGGGATACATCAGCAAAATGAAAAGTAGTATGGTATGCAAGATGCTAGGACAAGCATGGATGGCAGAGAGACACTGAAAGCAAGGTTTCTTGGTGGAGAAAGTGTGGTTTTGGATGTGTGGTACTAATGTTGTGCATATGTTGTAAATGTTGCATCTATGATGTTGTGTGCATGCGGTGTGGTGTATATATAGTGTGTGTACATGTTGTTTATTTAATTTTATGTACAGGGTGGTACATAAAGTGTTGTGCGAATATTGCATATGCAGTGTTTGGTATAGATGGTGTTATGTACATGTTTGATATGCGGTGTTGTGTACATATTGTACTATGCTCATGATGGATATGTATTGTTTTGTGCATATGGTGATGTGCACATGTTGGATATGCAGTGCTATGTACATAGGGTGTTATGTACGTATGGTGTTGTGTGCATGTTGTACATTTGTTACTATGTACATATGGTGTTGTGTGCATGATTGTACATATGATGTTGTGTGCATGATTGTACATATGATGTTGTGTGCATGTGGTGTTGTGTACATGTTGTATATATGGTGTTGTGTGCAGCTGGTGTTGCGTACATGTCATGCATATGGTGTTGTGTGCATGTGGTTTCATGTACATGTCGTGCATGTGGTGTTGTGTACATGTTGTATATATGGTGTTGTGTGCAGCTAGTGTTGCGTACATGTCATGCATATGGTGTTGTGTACATGTGGTTTCATGTACATTTCGTGCATGTGGTGTTGTGTACATAAGGCATTGTGTACAAGTTGTTTAGGTGGTACAATGTAGATGTGGCATTGTGTACATGTTGTGTAGGTAGTGTTGTATACATGTGATGTTGTGCACACGTTATGAAGGTGGTGCTTTGTATAGGTGGTACTGTGTATGTGTTGTACATATGGTACTGGTGTACATGTGGTATTGTGTGCATGTCATACATGCTATGTTGCGGGCATGAGGTACTATGTGTGCACATTATACAGTCATGGTATCATGACATGTGTATTCATTATGTCGTACTCTGTGTGCGTATATGTATTGTATGTCAATGTACACAAGTTACAGGTGCATGTATTGTGTTTTGTTGTACACTATGTGTAGGTGTATGTATTGTGCAGTGGTGTACACTGGGTGTAGGCACATGTACTGTGTTGTGTTGTACAGTAGGTGTAGGTGTATGTGTTGTGTGTATGGTGTAGATGCATGTATTGCATGGTGTTGTATGTCATGTGTGGTTGTATGTGTGTGATGCACACGATGTGTATGTGCACATGGTTGAGGAGAAGGCACTAGGTTTTTGTTAGGTGTGGTAACTGATCCAGAGTGCATACAGAATAAAGATAAAGGTAAAAGCTAAGGATTGATTAAAGGATAAGTTTCAACATTTTATTTCAGTTTTATTATGCACGTGATTTATGATTATGGTCTATGCTGATTAAATGTGATCTATGATTCTAGTTTATGATGATTTCATGTGATTTATGATTCTAATCTATGATGGTTGTATTTAGAGCTAACTTGATGTGATATGTTTACACATGATGATTTGGTCAAAGATGCTAGTTTGACTTATTGTGACAGGAAGTGAACAAAATTGCAAGTGTGCCTCATTGATGAGCTACCAATGAGGTATGGTATGAATTTATTTTGATTTATTTTAAATCTAATGGAAATTATGTGCTTGGTACAAGAATGCATGAACATGCTCGGTTGTGTGGTTGAAATCGACTGCAAGAATTAGCAGCAATGACAAAAGGAATTGGAAAATGTAGCAGTATGCTGGTAAAGTATTTAGGAGCAGGGCCATTATGAGACACTGGTACCTAATAGTGTCCATTGATGGCCACGATCATGCTACGACCGATATCATGGTTTGAGAAAGGTATATGCCTTGGTTTTCTGACTTTCTGATGCAAGGAAGCCTTGCCAAGGGATGGACTGCCTAGGATGGGAGTGCCAACAGAACTTGGAAAGTGTATGACTACATAGAAGGGGGTGACTGAATCGCCCAAGGGACTGTGTAGAAGAGAAGGAAAGGCCATGGATATATTTTTTTTGGTCATTAGAATTTCCAATTGGAATCAAATGCACATTGGGAGTGTGCCTTGGAACAATGAGTTGGTAACTATTTTCTGAGAAGACAGGTAGCGCTGGATTGCAGCGCTGGACAGTGATGCAGTTTTGAATTTGGGATTGGATTTTGGACTTCATGAATATTACTTTGAGGATGGAGGTGTGAGCCTCTAGATTCCCTTGTTGCGGATGCACACATTGTATCCTATTATTTTTTGGTTGAAAAAATGTGCATATGTGTGTATTATTGTACATAATGTATCGAGTTGGATTTATAAAGCTCCGTAGACAATATGATTATTTTCTGGGTGAAGAAAATGTATATGTGTGTATATGTGGTTATGATTGTAAATACAATAATGAGATGTGTTATAAAGCTCCAATGAATGGTATGCTTGTGATTTTTTACCAAATGGTCATTGTAAATACTGTAATGAGCTATGTTAAAAAGCTTCATGGGAAGTATGCTTTATTTTTAGAAGCCTTGTTGGTGATAGGTGTCATCAAACACTGAGGACATTGTTCCCCCAATGGGGAGGGCTTTGTAACAGCCCTAGTTAAAAATCCATGTAAAAATATATAAAACCACGGTTATGGGACACACATTCCAAGTTGAATGGTGGGTAAGACATCCTAGTTGGTGTTCATTTTGATTGTTATGGCTATAGGAAATTGGCAAAGGCAATGGAAAAGGATTTGGAAAGAAAAGAGGCATTAAATGGAATTTTATTGATCAGATAATCGAAATTAGGAGAAAAGGAAGGAGAAAGGTCACAGGTTGCATGTGAGGATGAAATTGAAGGAAAATAATGGAAATTGAAGAAAATAGAGGCCTCGTTAATAAAAAGAATTCTAAGGATCAACAGGGAATGTTTAGTCAATGTAAGCTTGGTCAATTTGGTCATGGAGATCTCTCATTATTCTTTGCCTCTCATACTCTTTGACACTTAGATTTTTCTTGGAGCACTCTGGTAGAGTGTGGCATACTTGGATTTTTGGAGCAAGAATGCAAAGGAAGAATGGGATAGTGCAAGAGGACATCGAGGTCAAAAACTAAAATGGATTTGTCTTGTAGGTACCGAGTTGCATTTATGTTTTCCTCACTAGTTTCGGCATGCATGGCACATGAATGTGGTTTCTTAGTTATGATCTATCATCAGCATGGAGGATTGCCTGGATTGACAGTGGATTTGCCTAGCCTTTCCATTTCCTAGATAACCATGGCGTTGTGGGTTTATTTCTTTGTTTTTGTAGTTGGTTCTCATGTTTCCTTTAGCTTGGCTTGTGTTGCTAGTTCTTAGAATCGCTATAACAACTTGGGTTGAGTTACTAATCCTAAAAGCCTTGGTTGGGAAAATGGTCTGGAAGCCCTAGAAAGGTTGAGTTACCAGTCTTGGAAGCCCTAGTTGGACAAATGCTCTGGAAGCCTAGAATAATATGTGAGTTGAGTTACTAGTCCTGGAAGCCTTGGTTGGAACAAATGCTCTAGAGCCATGGAAGGCTTGGGTAGAGACCTATCTAATGATGCCATGATGATTTTTTGATGTCTGACAGTGAGGTGAAATCACTATTTGATGCGTTGAGGTTCTTGGCCTTTCGAAGCCCTGGATGGTTTTGGATTTATGTGTTCTATGAGATCCCACATTCATGGTTGGAATATGGCACGGGGGTGAATGGATTAAGAGAGAGTTGGCTTAGCCATTCTATAATCGGCTTGAACATGGTTGTCTCATACCGGGTTAGCTTTTGCATCATTAATATGAGGTTATTTATCCTTGTTATCTCATGAGTAATATACTAGTTTATTTGTGGATTATATGGCTATTGTTTCCTTGGTATTTTTGTTGTTAGTATGTTGGTTGTGAATATGTATTATGAAGTGGCTATGTCTTGCTCCCATCATGTTTTTACTTGTATATGAATGAACAATATATCTATGGCCTAATGGATGAAACTACAACTAAAATGATAAGGAAACAATGCCTCATGGCGAATCTCAGATAAGTATGCGACCCCTATGCTTAGATTTGCCATTTACACCTATAGATTGCATTGATGCCAAGTGTTTAATAGAACTCTAGTCCTGGTTAGGGATGGTCAAGCCTAGTCCCAGAGTTTGTTTTTGGTTTATTAGTCTTGTCATCATGTGTTTAATGGATTCTGGGACTTACAACAAGTTATGGGCAGTGACCGGAATTCCGGGCTTGAAAAGTGCCTTAAATCCCATAGACTTTGGCATAGGTCTACTAGAAATAGTCTTTGGACATATTCATGCAAGCTTGTGCTGCATGTGGAAGCATCGAGAGCTCTCTAGATGCAAGAATGCCCATAGCATGGGAGCGTCTAGACGTTTAATAGTTTAAAAACTTAGTGGGACTCAGGGGCTAGTTAGCAGAAAGGTTAGGATGGTTCCTTGGAGTCCTATTGATGATGTTGAAGGTCTGTATGGTCTGTTTCCATCGGTTCCACTTCCTTAATGTGACTTAGGAGGTCGAATCATATCATAGTAACTTCTCGTCACATGTTTATCCCTGTTGGTCAATTACATCGGTAGATGTGGGAGTAGGATGTTACATGATGGGTATTAGAGTACACAAGAGTAGAAAAAAATCATCATGGAAACAAAAGGAGACAACATAAATAGGAAGAGCACATTAAAGAGAGAAAAAACAACGGAGAATAAAAATCACAGACTTCTATTACATTGTAGGCGTTGCCTTGCTTGATGCTCAGACTGAGGAAAATTACAAATATATAGAAGGTGGACAAATATCTAGAATTATCTACATGTGTTTTTCATGAGTTACACATTGATTTTGAGAAGTCAAGGGTAGTGGAGTTGGTTAGCGAGTAGTGGAGTTGGTGGGCGTTGGCGTCGACGGTGTTGTCAAGAGATCGGTGAATATTGGCATCAATGTGGCTTTGTTTGGCTTCACACTTAACACGCCAATGACGTGCTTTTTAAGGGGAGTTTTTCTTCATACCTTTGTCGTCTGTCTAGATGTTATTTAATATATCCATATTTCGTATTTAAAATTATCACAAATCATTGTGCGTATTTCATCACCCACCTATTGCAAATTGACTTGTGTAGTGGAAGATGCTCAACAACAGAGTCTATTTCAAATTTAATTGACATGTGTATGGAAAATTCTTTGCAGAATATTTGCAATTGCAGATTTAACGCACCATACATTTAGTTAAAGGTTTTTGTGAAAATGGAGGAAATATAGCTCTTAAATGCAACCAAGAGATATGGGGAACAACAGACAAGTCCTTTTCAATAACACAATCAGTTAAAAGATAAAGAATGGTACAAGTGTGAAATTGTTAGCATGTGTTTAAACAAAGGTTGAAGCTTATACTAATGTTCTACAGATGGTCATACAGATGTATGTTGCCTTGCTGAGGATGAAAAAATGCTTTGAAAAATTTGCAGGCAGTCATAAGACATGCCTAAAATTATGCTTCCCCTAAACTTGCTCTTACTTGATAAGAAGCTATAATGATTAAATGTAATGGATATTGGTGGGTCCTATAATAACACAATTTAAATGAATGTATGTTTTGGATCTGCTAACCTTAAACAATATAATATATACAAGAAGAAAAAAATAAAGTGAACCTAAATTCTTGCCATTATAAGGAAAAATCATGCTACTTTATCTCAATGCACAAAAGAAGTTTGACGCAAAACAAGCACCACACATGACTAGATGTTATGAGATAATTCAGTTGAATAGAGAACAAATAGGAGCTAGGAAAGAATACCATGCCATTTGTTGTTGTTCGATTTCCATTTCCACTGCTAGACCTCCAAGCCACTACAATCGCTACCTTTGTTGTCTGTTTTTACACCTTTATAAATAAATGCACACCAATTGTTCCCGAAACACCCATATTAAACAACCGTGTTCTTCTTTGAATTTGATTACTAACTAAATATTGATCCAAATACCGCCACACAGATCCAACATGATAGCCTCCAAGTTTTCCTAATCTCTCGTGCACACTGTTATTCCTTCCTACAAGATCAAATCTAGAAGAAATCAATCTAAAAAGAGTAATAAAAAAGGCAATCCATTTTTTTTAATATTTGTTAGTATTTCACAGTTAAAAATCAAGCTAAAAAGAGTAATAAAATAGGTAAATAAAAAAAGTTATAATATGTGGATCTGAATCTTAGTATTTCAAAATTAACCGACTGCTAATGCACATTGATATGTGATAGTTCCTTTGAATTATTCTTCTAAATGTTAAAAAAATAAGAAAAATCAAAAATCAAAACTTTTTTAGCTTTATCAAGAAATATGGATACACTAGCTTTTTAACTAAAGATAGTTTTCTTCGCAAAATTTATCAACAAACAGGTGGAATATGAAAAAATACACCAAAATGCAACCCAAAAGCCAAAATAATCAAGGTCACACACTTTCCATGCAAGTTTTCCTAATTCAAGTAAGCAAAAGACATCTGCAAAATGCGATTCTTAACAAAAAAGAGTGACAACAAGGTCTCTATTATTTTCCTATTGAAAACCTAATAAAGGCACGTCCAAATTCTATTCCTTCTTCCGACTAACTGATTGCCTTAAATTTTTTTATATAATTAAAGAAATTTTAAGTAGAATGACCAAAATTGTTAACTGGGGAATGTAAAGTGCTAAACCAATCATTTTAGAAGATTTCAAATCTTCAAAATTTGGAAATTGACACTCTAGAACGAATGAAAGTTTCAGCAAGAAATAGCTGAGATTTAATAAAAGCTTTAGCAAACAATAGAAAATTAAAAAAAGTGTGATATTTCGAGTTACTGACACTAAAAAATTGTAATTTGAACAGTAATTTAAATGTTCCTCTTCTTTTCATGGTACTTCATAAAAAATAGAGGCCTTCACATTTCACGCTCCAAAATTCATCAAATCACAAGAAAAGAAAATCAGATTGGCGCCATCATAGTTTTCAATGTCTAAATTTATGGAATGCAACTCCATGAGGTAAAATAAATCTGCAAAAAAAACAACGGAGAAATTCTTCGCCTCGGTGGCTACAAAATGTAAGAAAACATGGCTCCAAATTCTACAAAACATGCCATGTTCTTATCTATGGATGTCCTCATATTCAGTTTCAAGGAATTATGGCTGATTTACGCAAACTTTGTGGATTTAAACTGAAATCATGGTTCGAAACCAAGAGAAAATTAATGAGGATAGTACTCTCGAAGAAAATTCTTCTACCTATTGTAGTCAATGTATCACTGAGGACGATCAACTCCTACTGTTTGGAAATGTAGCCCCTAATTATAGCCTCTCCAATTAACTGGAATCGAAACCATTATAATTGTATTATCATGCCACCCTTTGAGGATTGTGTGGAGCCACCTAGGGGTGATCTAATTTTGTAAATCCCCCATTTCTCAGAATCTCCCCTCAGTTGATATTTCCCCTTCCATCTGATTCGGGGGTGATTTAATTTCGGAAATCCCCCATTTCTCGGAATCTCCCTTCGGTTGATGTTTTCCCTTCCATCTGATTTGAGTCATTCTTGGGCACACCCCTCCCCCCCGCTCTACCCTCCCCTCCCCACCAACCTCCCCACCAATTTTGTGGGAAGTGACCTTGACTTCTTACATCAATCTCATCCCCTGGAGATGGTGCCACTCCCCATTCACACTTGCTCTATTTCTTGTCTTCGTATCAACCAAAAATCTGCTATGAATCACTATTCATAGGAAAAGGAGGGGCCACATCAAAACTTTTTCTTTGAAGAGAGCGGGATAGGATGATATTTCTAGGAATTTATTGGATAAACTTGATCTACATGAGGTTTCAATCCTCCATGAAACTGATTCATAGGCCTTAGAGATTCTATGTTTGTTTTATATCCTCCATGAATATTTTGTCCTCAATTGAAGGGGACTAGGAGATGTCCCTAAGAGAAACTCCCTCAAACATGTCATTTATTTTTGTATCTCCAGCGATCATCTTGATTGAGAAAACCATGCTATTAGGTGTCTGGGAACAATCTTACTTTCTCAACATATGCCATTTATGTCATTTTGTCACTATTGATGCAATCAGACTCTCTGGGGGTCTGGATGCCTTATGGAATCCTCTGGTGGTTGACCTCTAGGATTTCACAATTTTTGTACGAATCTTACTGATTGGTTTCATAAGGGTATCACAAGACAAAATTCCCATCCTAAACATTTGATACCCCATATGATTCCAAATCAAAATTCTGGCATAGGATGGATGATTGTGGTTGTTCAAAAATGCAGTAAGAAATTCTCAATTTGATTTTGCCTTGATTAAATTGATTAAATTTGAATTTCCACATCAACAGACAAATTGGATGATGTTAACTTAATTGACATGGCTTGTGTCACCCAGTTTACTCAGCAAATTTGATTTGGATAAGATAGAGTTTAGTTCTTCATGTGTGATTGCTAATTTGTAGCAATCAAGATCAGTTATCTTAGGTTGTTTTCAATCTATCCAAAATAGCTAGCGCATGAGAAAATTGAGTTACCCAGTTAAGGTGGAGATTCTAAGGCAATGTAAGATCGGTTGTAGAATAGTCTTGAGTGTATAGGTGTTGCATACAGTCAAATGATCAACCTAAAGGAAATGCGAAATTCAATTGAGGGAATTTCTTAAATAATAGATGTTAATTCCTCAAGGAATAACATAAGGAAATAGGAGCTCATGCCGAGGAAAAATTTGACTAAGTCTGGGTCAGAGGCCTTCAGTGAGAAGAGAGATAGGTTGTACACTTGCAGGGTGAGATTACTTGAGCAAATAAATTCCAATACATCTCTATTTCATTTGATTAATGCAAGAGGCATTGGGGTTTTTAGCATATTACTTTCCCCATATAAAAATACTTGTTGCATGTGTGTTATTCCTTCTTGCATGTCTGATTTGTTTTTCCAAAATTGTGAAATAATGTCCATAGAGAAGTTGTGTAGATCTGTGTCTTGTGATTTTTATTAAAACTTCATGGGTAGCTACAAATATAAGATCAAATTTCTATATGATATTAGAGTTGGATTCACATTAGAGCAAGAAATTCAAAGTTATTAATTCCCAGAGGTTCCGATTTGAAGATCAATGTAGCAAGATTTCTTCAAAGCTAAGAAGATGGCCTTCAATGGACTAAGGCTAGAATATGCCTTGGAAGTCACCTCTATTTTTTTTGCATGGAAGGACCACATGGAGGAATTATTGGATGACAATGGGTTGTTAGAATACATCAAGACAGATGTTGCAAAACCCCAAGTATCTGATGCCCAAATTCTTTCTCAGTGGAAGAAATAGGTAGCCAAGACAGAGAGGATAATATTAGAGGGAGTACGAGATTATATTATCTCGAATATCCATGATAAATAAACTTCGTTCACAATGTGGAAACCACTGACATAATTTTTGAGAATATTAGTGACCTTATGAATCTGGCACTCAAGGATAAACTTCGAAGTATCAAGATGCATAAGAATGACCAATTCTCCAGTATCTGAGAAAGTTTACACAGTGTCATGACGAACTTTGTGGGGTCGGTGTTAATGTCCTTGAAGGATACTTGGTAACCTTAGCCCTTCTAGGGCTTCTCAAGAGCTGGCACAACTATCAGGATTCAATGAATTGGAGGGAGAAACTTCCGAGTTGGGAGCACTTATATCTGACTTGGTACAAGAGGAAGTAAAGAAGAATACTAGATATGGGACATCATCCAAGGACGAGGATGAAGAAAAATTTGCATTGGCTAGAAAGGCAAAGAAGGTAAAAGGGAAGAAATCCCAATCCAAACCAAACTCCAATCAAGGGGGCAAGAAGAAAGATCTATCAAAAATTAAATTCTTCCATTTTCATGAATCTGGGTAGTACGCCACGAATGATCCAAGTGGATGTTGGTGGCCACACACCTATTCCACGCGGACCCCCACTACTGTATTTTTTAGTATTTCAGTTTCCTTAATTGTAGTACAATTTACTATTTTTGATAGTTTTTTGGGTCCTAAACTTCCACAGCTGTTTTAAGGCCCTAAACAGTGTTTTCTGGGAAAATTGGGGCCAAGAACAACAGGAGTGTAGTGTTGGCCAATGAGAAGTTGTAGTCCTTGGATAGATATCTCTAATGAGGTATTGTGAGTGTCAAATGAAGATCTTTTGCCAAAGTTACGACCCCCAAAAGTTGATGTACCAATTTACCTAAATAGGGCCCATAGTTTTGGCACTTCATCTCCTAGGGTTAGATTTTTGGATGTTTAGGGTTTTCCATTGTTTCTTAATAATAAATAGGCCTTTGAGCCTCATTGTAACACATTTTAGAGGCATGTAGTTGCCACATCTCTTCTTAGAGATAAGCTATCATCGCTCGATCTAGTCTTGTTACCATTTTGTTTGTAAGCATACTTCAGTATTTGATATTAATGAAATGAAGTGTTATTTATGCTGCATCTCTATATTTATTGTTATATCTATAATTCGTTACATTCTTGTTTAAATTTAGATCAGTGGTATCAGAGCGGTCTGCTCTTTCTCTGTTTTTTTTATTGCATGTCCCCAACAAGGTTGGGATATAAGGAGTTAGGGCTTGAACTGGTCGAACCTTTGCAAGACCAGCCTCGCAAATCCCGAAGGTCTCCCATGGGGGAAGAAAAGAAAGAAGAGGGAGCAGGAGATCCTATCAAAATATTGCTCGAGGAGGCCCTCAAGAAACAAAGGACAATGCCAAGGCAGGGTGACCCAAGACAACCCATTGAAGTCACAAGAAAATAACAACACCATGGAGTCAATGAAGGACACAAGAATGTGGTGTGAGTTCCATAAGAGCCCCACTCATAATGCAAGTGAGTGTCAAGCCAAGCAATTGCTAGTGGCCAAGTTGAAGGCTTCAGAATTATATGCATGTTGTGACCCTGAGTCAGAACCCAAAAAGAGGAATGATAAAGGGAAGAAGATTATTGATGTAGAGCCTAGTGCCACTATTGCCACCACCAAGATCTAGAAGAATGAGGCCAAAGATCCATAGGAGGGGGAGCGTCTCATCCACTCATAGATCAGGGTGAAGGGTTTTCCGCTGCAATTTATTGTCGACAGTGGGAGCCAAAATAACCTCATTTTAGTAGATATCGTGAAATGGTTAGGCCTACTGACTACACCACACCCACAACCATACAATATTGGGTGGCTTCACCAAGGACGAGATCTCCGAGTCAATCAGTAGTGTTGCCTTCCCTACAAAATCAAGCCCTTCACAGATGAGGTATTGTGTGATGTTTCTCCTCTTGACCTTTGTGATTTATTATTAGGACAACCATACTTATGGAAGAGACATGCTTTATATGAGTCTAGAGCTCACTCTGTTATTATTTCTTTGGGTAGTACATTATACAGGATATCAGAGGTAGCCCCACCTACCGCCACCTCTTTGATCTTTGCGAAGCGATGGAGTAAGATCATCTCCCAGACCAAAAAAATTATTTTGTTTCTAATTTTCTCTCAAAGTAAGGGGAAGATCATAGCCACATCTATGCCCCCCAGGAAGGGTTCCTCCACGCAGTAGAAGCAGGTGGATATGGTCATGAAAAAATATAGGGACATCTTCTCCTCACCCAGAGGGGTACAATTGCATTGTTAGGTCAAGCAATTCATTCCATCTGACTCCTGAAGCACCTCTACCAAATGGGTTGATATATCACCGCTCCATTGTGTAAAATCCCCAGTACAAGCATTGAAATGATCAACATCGGGTGCCACACAAGTTTGATGTGGACGACAAAGTTTGGTTACATTTGCATAATTAACATCTTACCAAAGCCCATCGGAAGCTCAGACCACTCTGATATGGTACTTACACCATTACCAAGGTTGTGGAAGGCAATGAATTTAAGCTCAAAATTCCCCCACTCCTTGGCCTGCATCCAATATTCAGTGTGGACCACCTTTGATCATACTTCTCACCATTGGTGGACACAATAGACATTCCAAAACAACTCACACCTACATAGTTAAATCCAGACTGCATGGAACAAGCCACAACTAATCATATCATGGACACGCATATCAAGAACACTTGACAACAAAGGATCCAAGTATATCGAGCTATCAACGCAGGCCAACTCCTTCACCACGACAAGTGGCTCAATAGGGACCAAGCTCAACAGAAGTTTCCTCATCTAATGGAGGAACTCAACACAATGGGGACCATTGCTTTCTAAGGGGTGAGGAATGATCCAAGTGGATGTCAGTGGCCACCCACGTATTCCACTAGGAACCCCACCATTTTCTTTTTCATTTTTTCAGTTTCCTTAATTGTAGCACAATTTACTATTTTTGGCAGTTTCTCAGGTCATGAATGTTCGGAGCCATTTTGGGGACCTAAATGATGTTTTTTTGGGAAAAACAGGGCCAAAAGAGTCATAAACTAGTGTTGGCAATTTGGAAGTTGTACTTGGATACATATTTCTAATGAGGTATTGTGTGCATCAAATGGAGATCGTATGCCAAATTTACAACCTGAGAAGTTGATGTACCAATTTACCCAAACGGGGCCAATAGTTTTGGCGCTTCATCTCCTAGGGTTAGGTTTTTGGATGTTTAGGGTTTTCCATTATTTCTCAATAATAAAGAGGCCTCCAAGAAGTTTCCAAAGAAGAAGTCAAGAAAGAAGACCTTAGGAGGAGCAGTAGATGAAGCTTTGGCTTCACAGTTCGAGCTTGACTTTACCCTCATTGCATGCATGTCCAACACAATGATGAGGAGCTTGTGGTACTTGGACTCAGGTGCATCATTCCTTATAGTAAGCAATAGAGAATTTTTCAGTGACCTGGAGGAGAAATATTTGCATATGCACATTGGGATGGGGAATGATTGAAGGTATATCATTATCAAGATTGGTACAGTCACCTTTCACAAGGAGTTGAGCTCCTCCCTCTAGGTCAAAGATGTCATTTTTGTTCTGGGCCTAAAGAAAAATATTGTCTCTGTTGCAGTTTTAGAAGACCATGGTTATGATGGGATCTTCATCAAAGTAAAGGCATTCCTGAGACACATAGCAATGGGACAACTGAAGAATATCGGGGTTCTTGTGAAGAATCTATACAAGCTAGATGTGGAAGATTGTGTTGCATTGAGCACATAGGAGAAGAAGGTGCAGAGCCACGATGTCATTTAAATTTTTCATAGAAGACTTGGCCATTTTCATCATGGCACTTTGAAGATCATGCAAAATATAACATAGGCCTCCCCAAAGGAGCACTTAAGAAACAAGATGTGTGCAAAGGATGTACTTTGGAGAAGTACGCAAAAGCCACCTTCCTTGATCAGGACAAAAAAGCACATGCAATCATGGAAAGGATCCACTCTGATGTCTGTGGACCTTCCTCGACAGCCTCCACTGCCAGGCACAAATATTTTGTCATTTTTACTAATGACTTCTCATGGAAGTACTAGATCTTCTTCATGTAGAAGAAGGATGAGACATTCTCCAAGTTCGTAGAATTCAAGGCACTGGTTGAGAAAGAAACTAGCAAGAAGGTGAAGATTCTCAAGATTGATAATGGAGGTGAGTACATGTCGAATGAATTTAAAAATTCTTGTGCAAAATAAGTAATTCGACGAGAGTTGACAACACCCCATAACCCACAACATAATGGGGTTGACGAGAGAAAGGACCATAGCATTACTAGAGAAGCAACGGAAATGTTACATGATAATGGCCCACCTCTGCATTTGTTGGTTGAATCATGCAACACAACAGTCTATTTGCAGAATTGGAGGACTCCTCATTAGATTCTAGGCCTGATTATACTGGAGGAGGTTTTCTTAGGGAGTAAGTCGAATGTGTCACACTTCATGATTTTTGGAGCCTTTGTTTACATCCATCTCTGCAAAGAATCAAGGAAGAAGCTAGAGTTGATAGCATAATTGGGGGTATTTGTGGGTTACACCTAAACTCCCCACAAGTATCATGTGTACTTGTCATCCCTAAAAATGAGAGTTTTATGAAGTGATGTAAATTTTGATGAATAAAAAGCGACGCGGTGCTCTCTTGAGAGGGAGATTCAAATCCCACCAAAAGAGGAGCTTCTAGCTCCAAAGGAGGAGCCTCAGGAAATTTTGGAGAAACCACAAGTTGAGGAGCAGAGAGTGGAGATAGCCACTCAAGCTGAACCATCTAGATAAGGTATGAAAAGGACCAAAGAAGCTGAGAGACTTGTGAAGGATGCAAGGGAGAATGTGGGTGCTCCTTCAAATCAGCGCAGCAAGAGAAGGTCACCAGATCAGTACATTGGCTACATGGCTCTAATGACTGGGCTTGTAGAGATTGAGCCATCCTATTTCGAGGAAGTAGTAGAGAAACCTATATGGGTTGATGAAATGGTGGAGGAATATGAATCCATTGTAAAGAAAAGTGTTTGGGAAGTGGCCCCAAGACCAACAGACAAATCAATTGTGGGTTTGAGATCGGTATTGAAAGTAAGCCATGCAGCGGACAAAATCATAGAAAAGTACAAGGCTAGATTTATGGCCAAGGGGAACTCTTAAGTTGAGGGAATCGACTATGAGGATACATTTTCTCCTGTATCAAGGTACTCATTCATCAGATCCATCATTTCTTGCTCTGGTTGAACAGATAGGGTGGAAGATCGACTAGATGGATATGTAAACAACATTCCTCAATGGAGTTATTGAGAAGGAGGTGTATATCGAGTAACCAGAAAGCTTCTAAACCTTTTATCAGGAGTCTCATGTGTGTAGACCCAGGTGAGCATTGTATAGTCTCAAGCAAGTACCCATGCTTGGTACACCAAGATCAATAGCTATCTCACCAGTTTTGGCATCATCGAAAGTAAAATGGATGCAAACCTCTATCAGACATTGGTAGAAGGTAAATCTATGATTATTATCTTATATGTTGATGACTTAATTTTAACTAGTGATGTGTAGCTAATCATATCTTGAAAGGATGACCTTGCAAGAGAGTTTGAAATGAAGAACATGGGTCTCATGCACTACTTCCTCGAATTGGAATTATGGCAAGGTGATAGGAAACTGTTTATTTCTCAGGGAAAGTATGCCAAGGAGATACTTTAGAGGTTCAACATGGACAGCTGCAAATCCATGGTGACACATCTAGAGACCAACTAGAGGAAAGAGGACACCACTTCAGGTGCGGAAGTGGATACTACTATTTACCGGGAGTTGGTGGGTTCACTAATGTATCTTTTGAACAAACGACTAGATATTTTCTATGCAGTCAACCAGTTGAGCCAAACTATTGTTAGGCCAACCAAATTATTTGGAGGGTAGTTAATAATGTTCTATAGTACCTCGGAGGCACTACCCAGTTTGGACTATGGTACAAACGGAAAAAGGGAGTGAAGTTATGTGGCTTCACAAATGCAGATTTGGTGGGGAGTTCATCAAACTGAAAGAGTACATCAGGTGGAATTTTCAGGGTTCGGTCTACAATTGTTTCCTGGTACAATAGGAAGCAAAAATATGTGGCACTTATCTCAAAAAAAGTAGAATACATGGCTGGTAGTCAAGAAGCATCTGAGGTGATCTGGATGAGAAAGATACTTGTTAAATTGTTTGGTCAAATGATGGATCCAACTATGCTCTACTGTGATAATATGAGATACATCAAACTCTTTGAAAATCCCATTTTTCATGATCAATCCAAGCATATAGATGTTTGGTATCACCATTTACGAGACTATGTGTAGAGGAAAATAATGTTGTCGTCGTACATTTCGATAGAGGAATAAGATGGTGATATTTTGAAAAATATCTATCAGGAGTGAATTTCGAGTTCCATAGGTGCAAGATAGGGGTGGTTGATAATCCCTTTCTCTTTGAGAGGGAGTGTTGAAAAATGCTGCAAGAAATTCTCAATTTGATTTTTCCTTGATTAAATTAAGAAAATTCGAATTTCCACATCAACAGCCAACTTGGATGATGTTAGCTTGTGTGACATGGTTGTATCACCCAGTTTACTCAGTAAGTTCGAGTTGGAGGAGTTAGAGTCCAGTTCTGCATGTGTGATTTCTAATTTGTAGCAATTAAGGTCATTTATCTCAGGTTGTTATCAGTTAAACTGGTTCCAACTCTTGGAGGAACTAGTGGAAGGTAAGTTAAGCAATGGGACATCAGTCAAACTCAATAATAATTTCTATAGTGTCTTACTAAACATCAATTATGTGACCCATTGAGCCCTCATCGATGGTATTTTTTCCACAAAAAATCCTTTTGGACATCTCTTCATTCCCTATTTCCCTGACATGGAAGAATGGTTAATTTGATCAGGAATTCATTACAAAGAGGCTTGATTGATTCTTAGTTCAAGAAAATCTAGTGGAAATGTTGGAGAATTTGAAATCTTGGGTTTCCCTTGCTCTACTATTTGACCACTCACCGATGATATTACAGTGGAAAAATGATTGTATTTGGAGGGGGATTCCCTTAAAATTTAATCACTCATGGCTTGTTGACTAGGCTTTCATTCATATGGTTCGTCAGAATTAGATTTCCATGACATATTTTGATGGAAGCTCTTGGATGTGATATGTGGGCGATAAATTGCAAGTTTTAAAAAAGGTGCTCTGATGTTGGGAAAAAAAATAAAAGGAGGAAAATGGGAGATGAATTGTGGATGATTGAGAGGAAAATGACTCGGTTATATGTCCTTTCTTCCCTGATATTTTTATCTAAGGAATATTAAGCTTTGATCGTAGATCTCGAAGTGCGTAAACACCACATTTTGCGGCCTCGAGAGGAATCATGGAGATTAAAGAGTCGAGGGACTTGAACCAAGGCTAGTGATAAAAAGAGAAAATTCTTTCACAAATTTTCCACTTGGAGGATGTAGATCAACACCATCTGGGAGTTTATGGAGGATGATGGGAACAAAATCTCCAAATTACAAGATCTACACATGATCTCTTAGATTTTTGGGGGGACTTTTTCGTGTGAGGATGGGGGTTGATATTGACAATTAAATTGATTTTATCCAAACATATCCCAGTATGTTCCTCGAGGAGGATGAAAGAGATGTTGGAGGCCTAATCATAATGGTTGAAATTGAGAGTGTCCTAAAATCATTTGCCAAGGATAAATGCCTTGGGTTGGATAGATGGACATTGCAATTCTTTATTGACTTCTTGGATATTATGGTACATGATTTGCTGATGATGGCTGAGGAATTTATGCTCATGTAACCTCTTTCTTCTCCTTTATACAACACTTTCAAACCTAGAAGAGATGGAAACTTGTCAATTGAATGGTTTTCCTCACATACTGAGCATATTTCTATAACATTCAATAGTCACTCATTTCTAGGATGTGTTTTGGTGCATTTAGGGAAAAATGCAACTAATGACCTTTTTGCCTCGTCTTTTTTTTCTTAACTTGCAAATTGTCCATTTGCAGGGAAAAAATATGCATAATTTCACTTTTCAAATCCTCTAACATACCTATTATTTTGTTCTCGATGGATGAAGTAGAAGGTGAAGAACTTAACAAGCCATGGATGGATCTACCTCTTTTCCTTGCAGGTCTAGAGTGGTTTTTGAACATTACTTTGATGTCCTCGTAATTGAGCTAGTAAATATATGCATTAGAAAACATGTTGAGGGTGTCCATCAACTCTTCTTTGACCCCTCAAAGTGATACTAACTTAATTGATCCTGGATCAAGGGCGTAGTTAGCTCTCCTATAGCTCAACTGAAATATTTCTTCAAATTACTTTATGGACTCATTTGGCCCTTGAATCACTCTAGAGATTTCTTCTTTTGTGTCTCTTTCCCTGCAACAGTCCATGTACTTCTTGTTGAATTCTTGTTGCATCTGAGCCCATGTAGTGATGATGGCTCCTTCCAAACTTATGAACCAACACAAGGTTGTATCCTTGATTGTGGAGGGAATCAATTTAAGTTTTTTCCCATCAAAGTGTAATAATATGTCCTGTAGACTACAACAAATTCAAACATGAAGGTGTCAAGGTCCTAAGAAACCATTCCATGAAAGTGTGCGAGGGAATATTTATATAAAAATATGAAATTCCATTTTGTCTTATAGGTTTTTGTCAGGGTCCCTTCTTATGGAAGAGAGATTGTTTAAACTTATCTAATGCAGACTTGAATGGCATAAAAAGGTTCCTGGTCAATGAGGAATCAAGTGGGAAAAGTAAGCCCCAACTAATCTATGATTTTAATGACGTGTGAATATGATTCATAAATCATTCCCATGATATTTTATGAATAGGGAATGCGAAAAGATATATCAACATAACAAAAGTAGGTTGATATGCAACATGCACGGAAAGACACTAGAGGCAATGTTACCTAGTATCTATCGATAGAGACGGTGTGGTCTTTGGATTTTCAACACTTTTGTATATATATCATAATGTGTTATGTTTTTTGCGTATGTTCTATGTTTTACATGTGCATTTGTTGTATTGTATCATGTGCGTATGTGTATATGTTGTGTTGAACACTATGTATACGTGCATGTGTGGGACATATAGGTATGGGACTATTTTGGACCTTATGTTTTGTAATGTGTTCAGGATAGGAAGATATGGGACTATCTAGGCCTGTGTTGATTTATGACAGATATACTTTCTAGAATAGAGGTTGACTAGACCTACAAAGGTGTGGATTATACTTATTTCCTATCGAAAAAAGACTACGATTGGGCTTAGACCTCTATCTCTCTCTCTCTCTCTTGATGTATATATATATATATATATATAGCCACCACTAGGTGGTTGCTAGGATTTTCAACCAATCTAGTGTGTGTACAAGGTCAAAGAGAAGAGAAGGCACTCATTGCTTGCCAGATTTGGAAATTGATCCATTGTTTGTACTAGGTCAAAGAGAAGTGAATGAATTAGGTTCTTGTTGGGTCTAGCAATTGATCCAATGTGTGTACGAGGTCAAAGGGAAGTGAATGCACTAGATGCTTGGTGGGTTTGGCAACCAATCCTGTGTGTGTATGAGAAGATATAAGGCCACTAGATTCTTGTTGGGATTGGAAACCGATCCATTGTGTGTTAAGAAAACAACAAAGAGAACAATCCAAGATGGATTGAACACCTCTAAAACATCAGAAGACTTGAAAAGGGCCATTGTAAGATGGAAAAATTTATAAATTAATGATTACCGAGTGGTTGGTAAATCACTATGCATATAAATGTGTTGTAAAATATGAAACAAGTTGTGTATATAAAGCTGCATAATTAGAAAGGCTTGGTTTAATAACATGTTTTTTTGTATATGGTCATTGAACACTGAGGATGGTGTTCCCCTCAAGAGGGAGTGGATTACGACATCGCCTGGTTAACATTTCACTATTGTAAATAATTGAAATTATTTTAAATGGCTGAGAGAGGGACACAAATTCCATTGCTTGAGGTAGGATATTGCTTGAGGGAATTTCTTTTTTAAATATTAGTCCTGGTTGGTTGAGTAGGTTGAGTATCCATAAATGAACTGAAGAAGTAAGGATAGAGGAAGGTGTCCTTTAAATCTAACCACAAGCAAGAATAGGACAAAAACATTAAGGCAACATGGGATGCGTGGTCCATAAGGTGGACTATTATGAAAGCGTGGTAGAGAATGGGCAGTTAGTCTATTGGAAAAGGAGGATTCTTCATGGAAGGATTGACATTCATACATGGGTCTCATTCACGAATGCAGATAGGTTATGTAGAGAGAAGGTGCTCTCTACGAGTGCACAAAAACAAGGGAAAAGTCCTTTGTGTGTACATTAGTTATGAGAAAAGGAAAATCTTTTAGGATCAGAGATGAGAATGAAGAATATACAACAGGACCTTAAAGAACCCTTGGAGATGTTATAAACTAGCAGAATAACCATCTTAAAGGTTGTTCGGGAACAAGCATCATACAGAGAGTTGAGGCCTGCCTCTTGTGGATGAAGGCAGTGTGACTAGTGGCATCTTGTTTCAGTTGTTTGTTGGTTAAAATCCCTTAGAAGTATCCCACCTCAAGCCTTGGAATATGGCTCGTGGGTGATAGTTGCAAGTAAGACATGGATGAATTTGTCTATGGTTGGGTGGAGGGTTAGAGTCATGCTTTTAGTTTCCAAAACTTGCAAAACATAAGTATAACCTTATATTTATGCTTGTGATTTATATATTATATTTGTTGCTTGTATAAGGAGAATGTCATGCTAATGTTAAGGAGTGTTGGTTATTGAACACGTCTGTTTTATAAATGTTGTATGAGGCATGATATACAATTGTATTGTTTACATGACTGATCACTATGTTGATTGGGAATGTTTTAAGGGTACTGGAACCATGTGTGTTTGTAGTGGTTATGTTATGGTAGTGACCAACATAGAAACTCCTCATTATCTACAGTGGTATAATCTTGATTTCACTGCAAGATCTTACTAGCACTATTCTTATAGATCTCTTAAGGGATATGAGTCATTAATTTCTTAGGAATCTCATTGAAATTGAATGGATGTCCTTGTCCTGTATATTATGTGACCAAAACAATTTCCCTTAGGCCTTGCTTTAGTGTTCCTAAACTCAGTAAGGATAAATTATCCTATGTCTATTTATATTTATTGAAAGGTCAAATGGGTTGAGTAGAGCACTATTGAGATCTCAAGAGGGATAGCTCCAAGGTGGGCCATATAACAACCTTAAGGGTAATGAGCTGAGACCTAGATCAAGCTCAAGCATTTGAAGGGCCATCACAACCGAGGCGTAGGCCAAGTTGTTCTAAATGCTATAAACATGACATATAACTGAGTATAATTACAAACTTATTCTTAGTAACCCTTTTCACTTTTAAAAACTATGGCTCATACGACCCTATGTTTGTGATTGAGATCTTGGAATCTCATACCTCATAAATTATTGTAGCGTCACCCCTCTGTAATATTATGAGATGGAGTATCTTCCGAGGGACTTTATTGCTGAGGTGGGGTTCCTCAGAGGAAATTTATCACTAATAAAGGTTATCCTTGAGAAGGGATTAACTTTGAGGAGGGTTTCCATCGAGGGAGTTTATTCTAATATGATGTGGCCGGAGCGGGCACAAGAACATATTTATTTCAAGGAGGAGTTCTCATAGGGAAAGAGTTTCTACTAGAAGAAAATTTATCTGAGAAGGCATTTCCTCTAAGAAGGTTTTCCACTGAGGTGATCTTCCTTTGGGGTGACGTGGGAAGGCCTCAGGACCTTAGACCTTGATAGTTAAGGATTTGGTGTAGTAGAGTTTCTACCGAGGTGTTTCCTATGAGGTATTACCTATGATATGACTATCTCTAGGTTGATGTGGCTTCAATGGGCCCACACCTGCTTACGATTATTGTGTGACTAACGTTGAAAGATGAGTGGGTTGACAACTTATACAAAGATTTATTTATGTGATATGAAATCGGACAAGAATGAGTCTGTAACTAATGCATTAATAACAATTGGATTCGATGAGGCTGATTGAAACAACCATTTGTGTGCCATGTGGATCCCATATGGAAAACACATGAGCTTCACTGGGGGAGAAATACCATATCACATGCATTCATATTGGAGGATATATATTAAGGAAAAGATGAAATAATTTATTGACCATATAATTGGGGGTAAAGGGATTTTATATTTTGTGTATGAAAAATGGAGCTCAAAGTTAATGAGAAAATATAAGGGGTATAAAAAATGTTAATTAAAAAATGGATACCTACAATATCTACTGAAAGTCATGGTTATTTAAATTGGGAAGGTGTATTGGGTTTGTATTGGCAGGGGGTTAAATAAAGTAATTTTTAGAGGTATTCTCCAATAGTAGTCAAATTAAGGGTATTTTTTAGTATGCCACAAACACACATCCTATGTCAGAGGTTCAGTCAGCGAAACCCCTGTGGTGGAAGATGGATGATGTGGCATTAAACTTTAAATGGATGTAACTTTAGATCCAAAGGTCAAATCGGGACAAAATCTATATCACCAGAATCATCTTGACGAGTAAAATGCTATGAAGTCATCTATATGAAGTTTTTAGGAATTTGAAAAGGATCAAAATTTTTAGATCCCATTTCCATAATGTTACCTTGGATCTCAGGTGAGCATAATTACTATGTCCTTCTAACTTATGTTTTCATGGGGATGGGGGTGTGTTATCTTAATGAATTACATAAAATCTTTGATGTCGGATTCATTTATCTCATCTATGATAGTTGGTGGGTATCACCATTAGTAATAATTCCTAAAAAATAGTAAATGGAAGGTTTGCATTGAGTATAGGGAATTAAACAAGTTTACTCTAAAACACCATTTCCCCTACCTTTTATCGACTGGGTTCTAGAGACACTAGCCTGGAAGATATACTTCCCTTTCCTGGATGGATTCAACGAATACAATAGAATCTAGATCACCCTCGAAGACCAGCAAAAGAAAACTTTGACATGTCCACGGGAAAAATATGCTTACAAGGTACTTCCTTTTGGTTTATGTAATGTGTTAGATACATTTCAACAAGTGATAATTGGTATTTTTCTGACTTGTTACATGACTAGATGGAAATATATATCGATGAATTTACTGTGATATATGATTATTTTCATGGATATGAAATTAACCTTCAAGTTGTAATTAATCATAAAACATTTTCCATTACATGTCTATTGCAAGAATAAATATAGATCTAGCTAAAATAAGAGTCTGAATTTTTTTGGGCCATGGATGAGCCCCTATTTAAATTACATGCAAAACAAATGAAATTATGTAAGAATAATGATTGTTGAAATTCCTTTAATGTACTTAACGAAAAAATCTCAACCCTAGTATTGAGAGTTCCAAATTGGACCCCCATTTTCCACATTTCAGTTAATGCATCAAATTTAGCTATAGAGTCTATGCTAGGGTAGAAAAAAATTCTCTTAACTTATGTTATCTTTTTTTATGAAAAAAAACTTAGCTCATGGAGGATTCACTCAATGAGCCTTTGGCATATCATATGTGTTCGTGGCATACTAAACAATACCCTTAATTTGACTACATTTTGGAAAATAACTTTAAAAATCACATTATTTAACCCCCTACCAATACGAACCCCATACACCTTCCCAATTTAAAAAACCCCTACTTTCACTAGATACTGTAGGTATCCATTTTCTCATTAGCATTTTTTATACCCTTTATATTTTTCATTAAATTTGAGCTCTATTTTTTATACCTGCCAGTATAAAAACCCTTTACCCCCTTATTATATGCCCAATATATTATGTCATTTTTTCCTCAATATATATCCCCCAATATGAACATATGTCGTATGGTATTTCTCCCCAAGTGAATCCGCTATAACTTAGATCCTGCTGAACTGAATTATATTATGATTGAACAGGAATTCCTTGTAGTAGTTCAAGCAACCAATAAGTTTAGGCATTATATTACCAAATATGAAGTTTTTATTCGTACCAATCACTCCACCATTAAGTATCTAATGAAAAATCCTATTACAATGACAAGATTGCTAGATGGTTGTTGTTGTTGTAGGAATTTGATGTCACCATTATGGACAACTGAGGCAAGGAAAATAAGGTAGTAGACTTCCTCTATAGACTTTAAAATGGAGGTAAGAATATTCTAGTTGATGAAAGTTTTCTAGATGATAATTTATTTCGTACATCTACTCACTTTCTTTGGTTCATAGACATAGCTAATTATCTTGCTATAGGAAAGCTATCATCTCATTTTTTAGCCAAGGAGAAGAAAAGGGTTGTTAAAATGAGCACTCCCTGCTCTTGAATTAAAGGATATCTCTTTTACACTAGTTCTTACATGATTATTCGCAGGTTTGTAAGGAAGGATGAGATGTTTGACATCCTATAGGAATGCCACAATGAGCTTTGCAAGGGAGAGTTTGCAGATCACCACTTTAAGAAATCCCTTTATGATCTTAAGCAAGATCATCAAGCTTGGTATGCTAAAATGGATAGCTTTCTTCTTAATGCCATATTTTCTAGATGTCATTCTAACTCCTATGACTATATGAAGAAAGCAGGTAACCATAAAATAATATGTTTTATATATGTTTGTGACTTTATTCCAACTAGTAGTGATCACAATATTTTAAACCATGTGAAATCCAAAATTTAGAAGAAATTTGTAATGAAAAACTTAGGTTATTTGCATTATTTCCTTAACCTCTATCTAATGAAAATAAGGGAAGAAATTCCCTTTCTTATTCTAAGTATGCTTGTGACCTTCTTTGATACTTTAACATGGGAGATTATAAACCAACCACATATCCCTTCCATTATAGAGTCAAAATTGATACCACTTATACTACCCCCAAAGTATATGCCACTTTTTACCATTATTTAGTTGGTATCCTTTTGTATTTGAATTGTACATATCCTGATATTTCGTTTCTCACTCGTTTTGTCTCCTAGCATATGAAAACACCCCATTGAGAGCTATTGGAAAACAACAAAAGATATACTTCAACATATATAAGGTACACTTTAGTTATTGTTAATTTTAGATAAAAATGGTATGTTCTATGCTTGCAAAAGTTACTTAATGCCTTTTAGTTAGCCCAATGATAATTTCCAATAGAAATCACATTAACCATCACATTAATAGTAAATGTAGATAGAACATGAATAATAAAAGTAGAAGACAAGCCAAGACAAGTGAACACCAAAATTTGGCTAATGCCAGAGAAAACCCTAAGATAGGGAAAAACCTTTGATTCATTCTTCTTATTATTATATAAAATGTTCAGAAGAGAGAGGGATAGTACAATAAATTCAAAATTGACTTGCCAATAGATGATCAAAAACACTATCCAAAACAACCCTGTCAAATCTACAATTTTTCCCTCAGTCAGCGACAACCAAATCAACCCTAACCAATCAAGAGTCAATGGTAAAAGCACATATTTTTTAGCTCGGTCAAAGGAAATCAAACTAGACCTTCTTTGCTAGTTAAATTAAGCCCAAAATAGTGCAAAAATAGTCAGTCAAAATCAGTCAAACCCTCTACTTCTTGTGGCGATCAAACCTTTGGGCGGCCCTGCAGTCAACACTAGTTAACTAGCCCAAAAATCCTCGATTCATGTGCCAATAAATGCAGCCTGCCGAGACAAAAATTATCCTTGAAAATAGAATTCAAAAGGATACTAGAATTCAAAGTCAATGCTAGTCAAATTGCAAAAAAAATTAGAATTTTGTCCCTATAACTATTGTCCTCATTCTTGCCACACATGTGAGAAAATTAGTTGCCTAATGAGGTGTATGGACCAATCAGATGAGGAGAGAGGCGAATATATGAGTTGATGAAGTTAAAAATGAGGATGGAGGTCACTTTTATTTCTATGAATCCATGTGGGTAAAAAGGCATGTCGCTTGGGCTTCATGACCCTACATGATGGTGTATTTGCCCTTGACAATTTGTACATATGTGGGCTTCACTTCAAAGACACATTTCTCCTTATCCAAATTTAGTGATATTTAGGCCGATTTTTGTACTCTTGAAAAGAGGAATTCAATGCAATAATAAAATCCATTAATTGAGTTGTACAAAGTGGAATTTGGTCCTAGTTCCAATTTTAACACTCCATCTCAACTAGGGAGAATTCCACTTGCCAACCTATCCATCATCATGCCATCCTGTCATCATGTATCCTCTCTACATCTCATCTCAACTCTACTGAAAATTGATGTAATAATGAAGAAGAATTGATTGAGAGTGAGTCACAAGAACTTGCCACTCTCCATTGGCGAAAGTCAGTCCAGGGGTAGAACCAGAATCAAATTTTATCCTAGATCAAGTTATTTAACACCATGCATCCTAAATATATGGAGTACAATAATACATGATGCATTCATTTGTAGTGTTATGGTCCATATCCTCTTTTATCACACATTGCTCGGATTAGAGGTACTTCCCATGAGTCTCGAAGGGTAGAATGTATGTTGTGGCATTTGTAGGGGAAGGTGAGCCACTCATCCTACTCAAATGACATAGTAGAAGGTGAACCACTCATCCTATGAATATATCATCATATACAGGGGAAGGTGAACCATTCACCCTATGCTCTCATATATCACCATGGGGTATCATAGGGGAAGGTGAACTGCTCACCCCGTACACAATATACCTATAGGGGAAGGTGAACTACCCACCCTGTAGTCACACATAGCTTCGAAGAGTACCCCATGCTCCTAGGAGCTCCTAGAGCTCAGTGTCCAACTCAAGTGGTATCCTCATGGGAGGGTCCTTCCATGAATCCAAATCTCTCTAGGAAGGCTAAGAATTTGACCTTCCCTAAGGGCTTCATGAGAATGTCAGCAATCTGCTTATCAGTCGTGATGTGTTAGAGCCTTATGGCTCCTCATTATACCATATCCCAGATAAAGTGGTACCTAATGTCAATATGCTTGGAGCGATAATGGAACTTGGGATTCTTTAAAAGGAGAGTGTCACTCTTGTCACAGTAGATCATAGTGGTTTCCAGCACGTGCTCAAATAGCTCACTAAAGAGCTTTCTCAACCAAACAATTTCACAGTAGGCCATACTAGCAGCAATGTATTCGCTTTTAGTAGTGCTTAAAGCAACCGATTTATGCTTCCTGCTCATCTATGAAATTAAAGTATACCCTAATGAGAAGCGGTATATTGACGTGCTCTTTCTATCCACCACACTTCAAGCCATATCAACATCTGAATATCGATGCAACCCCAAATTCTCAATAGTGTATCTCAGCCCATTATTGATTGTTCCATGAAGACATCTCAGGAGATTCTTAGTAGCAATCCAATGTATGTGATGAATCTCAACCATAATTTGAATCAAAGTATTTACAACAAAGCATATGTTCGGATGGGAGTTTACCAAGAACGTAAGGGCCCCTAAAAGTTGTCTATACTCAGAAGGGTTTACCAATTTGGGCCTAGCAACACTTCCACCTAGCTTCTTGAATTTAAGTTCCATCGAAGTATACACATACTTACATTCCACCATCCCACGTATCTATAGCAGCTTCACGAGGTATTTTCCTTAAGAAAGGAAAATCTCACCTAGCTCTTACCATACCTCTAATCCTAGGAAGTAATGCATTAGACTTAGGTCCTTCATCTTGAAATCAGAAGTCAACTCCCTCTTGCCTTGATAAATGAGAGGGTTTGCACATGTTAAAAAGAGATTCAAAATAAAGGACCAAAGTAAGAGTCATGTCCTTTTCAACCTTGAAGTATAGGTTTGGATCAACATAGCTTCTATTAAACCCCAACTTCATAAGATAACTATCAATCATTTTGTACCAAGCCCTAGGGCCTTGCTTCAATCCACAGAGGCCTTTCATCAACTGGAAGACATGTGTTCTTCTATATTTAACTTTAAACCCTTGAGGTTGTTCCAAGTAGACTTCCTTCTTAAGAGAGCCATGTGAGAAATAAATTTTGACATCCATTTGATGTAGGTTACATTCTTGATTGGTAGAGAGAGAAATAATAGATTAGATAGTGGTATATTGAGAAACCACTGCAAATATTTCATCATAGTCCACTCCTTTTTGAGAGAAGCCACAAGTGATCTGAAAATGGGGCACTTAGGCTTCTTGTCCAACTTACAAGAATCTCTCCCACTTTCAAAGCTTAAATATTCCCAAGTCTTATTGATTAACCAGTGCGTAATTGAGAATGTGCTTGACAATATAGTGTATTCTTATGCTTTCTTTAAACTAATTATATGCTTTAAAAATATGTTATTTTAGCTTATATGATAATGTGCTTAAACATATATATAAATGCATATAATAGTGAATAATGCAGCAGTAATATCAAACACATAAGACAAAAATTTAATTAGGAGTTGACCCACAACTCTTGGGCTACATCTTTGTGAGGTCTAGTCAACTCAACTAGGCTCTTTGGGATTATGGTATAAGTCCTTTTTACAAGCTCTTGGCTCAATTCCTACTGTTTTACATAGAAATAGTGGGTTCAGACACCATTTTATCCCCTGGCTCTTGGAGCTTTCATCTTTCTGTCTCTCTGCTCTAGCTATGGCTCTTCGACTCTAGCTTTGGCTCTTGGCTCGGGCTCTAGCTCTGGCTCTGGCTCTTTGACTCTGGCTTCTTGTCCCTCTGCAACCTTCAACTATCTGGCTTTTCACTTGAACTTCAAGTGACCCCAAAGTCTCCCTTAGCTACTCTACGTAGTAACTCTTCGGCTTTCTCTGCTCTCTTGGCTCTGCTACTATTTTTAGCATTCCCCTTTTTTTTCCATTGAGCTCTCTGCCTCCTTTGAGGTAAGCTTCTAGCTTTTTGGCTACCCTAGCCATTTTTCTGTGTGCAATCATCCTTCTGTGGCTCTTTGGCTTCCTTGCGCGTTGTCTGTTCAACTACCATTTGGCTCTCGGCCTTTGCCCACTGAGATCCTTCTTCTAGTGTTAAATAATCATTGCATAACACATTTAGGGGAGGCAGCCACTTAATCTGTGATGGATGAGGGCATTGAGCCTTTGGGATCCCTCAAATGGCCATTCTCTAGTTACACAGATAAATGCCTTCAAACTTGGGAAATTTCGCCTCAACATAGTCTTTCAGACTTCAAACATCCTAAATTTCACCTTATATTTCTATTGGGTCCGCCTATGAGTTTCTATCACAAGTTGCCATGCCCCTCTTTGTGGCTTCCCTTTGTATTTTAACATTACATTAAAACAGTCAAATATTGCAGAAATGGCTTATGGCGGATTTGAAATATTATTCATTTTCATTCCAAAACCCTTTTAGGTCTGGATTTCATCACATCGCACATATACATGTGGCTCGCTCCGTCGCATGACCCTGACGCGATATTGTGATATCACAATCGTGCATCGCATTAGCTCGAGGTTCCCATATGGCATGACTGATGCCAATGCTATATGTGATCTGCCAATATCGGTGTTCAGCACATAGCGCATCGTGTGGTCCCGCTTTTGCCTCGTGGCATCGCCAATTGCTATCTGCCAATTTCCGTGATTTCACCATTGCATCGACCCAGTCCTATTGTGCATCTGCCTCCGGTACCCTCTGACTTCCTTAGCTGATTGCAATATGCCAAATGGATCTAGATTGTTGATCGGCCAAATTTGATGACTCCTATGTAGATTTGGTTTAAGCCTCTGATAGGCCTTATTTTTGCTGTTTTCTCATGTTTTTAATGCCTGATAGTGTTATCTGCCTTATCCAAAAATTCCCCTTTTGCGATGGATTTTTTTTAGAAGACTTGAAGATTTTAGAGGGTTTTTAGGATCCCCTTTTAGGGGATTTTGCTCCTTTTACCAAAGGATAGAGGCAGTTTCATTTTATGATAACTTCTCCATCCTAGGTTAGTTTTTTCCCATTCAAGTTGCAGTAGATTTAGAATGAGACAATCTCAAAAATGGGTCTAGTTCCAAGAACTTCCTTGGCCTTTCATTTTTCCCCAGTGAGGAACACTTAGACTTAGGAGTCTATCCAAAATCCATTTTGGATCACGCCTTCCCACTAAAAGAACTTTTGGTCTCCAAAAGATTGATATACTAATCTGAATAGCAAATGAGAGTGACTCACCCTCTTCTTTTAGCCCCCCTACACTTGCATTTTCATATTGCCTCTGAACCAAAGTTTCTAACCACTTCCCTCCTTGGATGGGCTAGTCTTCCTAGGAAGATCTGTCTTCCTCCTTGCCTTCTTGTAGAACTCCTGTTGAAATGGTTATAGAAGGTAGTTTTGAGATTCTCTACCTTGATTATTGATCCAAGGTGGATCAAACAAATGTGAAGTACAACTTCTCCACAAAACTTTCATTTGTACTTGTTTAAAAGGCTACCAACAACAACTGTTGACACAACAGGTATACAGGCAACAACTAGATGGAATAAACTCTTGCTTCAACAAAAGAAACAAATTTCACATCTTGTGAACACCTCCATGTCTTGTATATGCATACAAATGATGGACTAGATAACAAGCCCACAAAACATGCCTTTAAACAAATGACCCTTCCAGTCAAGCATGTAGAAAACGACCATTAGGACTCCTTTTCAAAAGACGAAACAGTTCATCATTATCTCCATTTGGAGACCAAGTTAACTTCTCTCAAGTCAACATGGCATCACATGCATGTCAAAGAAATCAACCCTGTAAGTTAACTACACATACATGTTCAGAAACAAGGAAATCACCAACATCCCTGTGTTCATGCATCTCATGCTCATGCATGCATTTCATCCTTCAACTTTCACTTAAGCACATTGTACTTTCGAACCTGAAATGAAATATAATGTAGATGCATTAATAAACATGCAATCTCAATCAGATAATAACTCTAACCATTCCTTACCAATCCCTTTCAAAGGTACTACCTTTGTCTGCATCATCATGTGAATCATTCTGAGACACATCATTCATGGAATATTCACTTCCATTTCTGCCATCTTCTCTTTCCACTTTCTTCAGCTTTTGTGGAAGAATTTTTGGATTCAGAGTCCAACATTTTACAGCAAGATGTCCTTGCTTATGGTAGTAAGTGCACTGCATGTGCATCCTCTTGACAACATGATCTTCCTTGTCTAATGGACCTTTGGCTTCTTGCTTCTTTTCCTTATTCTACTTCCTGTATGTAGCCATTCTCTTCCAACATCCAGAAACAT
This sequence comes from Pinus taeda, assembly GCA_000404065.3. Lineage (NCBI taxonomy): Eukaryota > Viridiplantae > Streptophyta > Pinopsida > Pinales > Pinaceae > Pinus > Pinus taeda. The sequence continues at coordinate 8,345 of APFE030669686.1, read as the reverse complement.
TATGGCTATCCAAACCACAAAAGGAACATGCAACTCTTTCCCCATACTTATGTGGAAATTTATCATGCTTTGCACAATCAAACGAAAAATGTTTGGAACTAGATTCATACCTTTCTCTTTCACCTTTATTTCCTTCATGCGGAGGTGAAGCAAATGAAGAAGTGGTTCCCTTTGGAACACCATCAATCTCTTCAAGGTTGTTGGATTCTCCCCAACTCTCTGGTTCAATTGTGTGCTTCTAAACACCTGCATCCTGCAAATGATGTTTCAAGCTATTGCATTCTTCCTAAATAAAATCTTCACACTCTGTAATGCAACCCCTTCTTGGAGCTATTTCAATGGCCTTCATGATAGCTTTGGAACTTTCTCCATGAGCTTGTCCATAGCCAAGACCCAAATACTTAGGCCTTTCCTCAATCATTATTGGCTCAACAATACCTTGTGCGAGTCTACCCAAGCCTTTTTCTTCATAGCCCATCTTGGAAATTAGCTTGGAATCTATGCCTCTAGTATGTTTTTCAAAAGAACCAATATAAGCATCCTTAGAGGAATTTGAAGACAAACTGGAATGGTTTACCTTTTCTTCAAGCTGATACTTGAGCAAGGCCTCTTGGACAACAAAGAGCTATGTATCCAACTCATGCATCCTTTTTAGGTTCATATTTGCAATATGAAGTTGCCTTTCCATTTCTTGCAATTTGTTAGAAAGCAACTGCTTCTCTTCCTTCATGGAATTCAATTGCTCTCTAAGTTTGCTGCTCTTCCTTCCATCTTCATACATTTCTCTCACCATATCCATCATGGTGGACATATCTTGCTTCATGGAATCATCAAATAATCTTGTGAAGGAAGAAAAAACTGAGGACCCACTTGTAGAAGTTGTCATTATGCCAATAAACAAAAGAAACTTCAACAAGATAATAAAGAGCTTATTTAAGCAACCTTTTGCAACAAATCTCTTGTGCTTTAAGGACTGCCTTGAGGTCCTTTGGGAGAGAAGAATCCCTTCAGCCCTTCTTCCTATTTTTCCTTCCTAGACAGAGCTATCAGTAGCTCTCCCTTTACCTCTACAAACTTAGAAAATAGTCAGTTTACAAACAAGCATACATCATCCTCTTGTTGTTCAAACACCTTTCAAACAAGCAGTCTTTGCTTTGTCAATCAAGCATTCTGATATAACCTTCTTTGAAGGTGGGGTTAACCAAACTTAAGCTCTGATACCATCTGATCTGAAAATGGGGCACTTAGGCTTCTTGTCCAACTTACAAGAATCTCTCCCACTTTCAAAGCTAAATATTCACATGTCTTATTGATTAACCAATGCAGAATTGAGAATGCTCTTGACAGTATAGTGTATGCTTATGCTTGTTTTAAATTAATTATATGCTTTAAAAATCCGTTTTTTTAGATGATATGTAAATGTGCTTAAACACATATATAAATGCTTATAACAGTGAATAATGTAGTGGTAAAAGCAAACACATAAGACAACAGTTTAATTAGGAGTTCACCCACAACCCTTGGGCTACATCTCTGTGAGCTCTAGTCAACTCAACTAGGCTCTCTGGGATTATGATATAAGTCCTTTTTACAAGCTCTTGGCTCAAATCCTACTATTTTACACAGAAATAGTGAGTTCAGACACCATTTTATCCCCTAGCTGTTGAAGCTCTCAGCTTTCTGGCTCTCGGCTCTAGCTCTGGCTCTTTGGCTCTGGCTCTGGCTCTTGGCTCTAGCTCTTGGCTCTTGCTCTTGGCATTGGCTCTGGCTCTCTGGCTTTGGCTTTGGCTTTGGCTCTTCGGCTTTGGCTTCTTGGCCCTCTGCAACCTTTAGCTCTCTAGCTTTTCACTTGAACTTCAATTGACCCCAAAGGCTCCCTCAGTTGCTCTGCGTAGTAACTCTTAGGCTCTCTCAGCTCTCTCAACTCTGCTACTATTTTCATCATTCCCCTTTTTTTTCCATCAAGCTCTCTGCCTCCTTTGAGATGACCTTCCAGATTTTTGGCTACCCTAGCCATTTCTCCGTGTGCAATCATCCTTCTGTGGCTCTTTGGCTTCCCTGTGCATTCTCTCTTCGACTGCCATCTGGCTCTTGGCCTTTTCCCACTCAGATCCTTCTTCTAGCGTTAAATAATCATTGCATAATGCATTCAGGGGAGGCGGCCACTTAATCTGCGACGGATGAGGGCATCAGGCCTTTGGAATCCCTGAAACAGCCATTCTCTGGTTACATAGAGAAATACCTTCAAACTCAGGAAAAATATGCCTCAACACAGTCTTCCGGACTTGAAACATCTTGAATTCCACCTTATATTTCTATCGGGTCCGCTTGTGAATTACTATCGCAAGTTGCCATGCCCCTCTCTGTGGCTTCCCTTTTTATTTTAAAATTACATTAAAACAATGCAAATATCGTAGAAATAGCTTATGGTGGATTTGAAATATTATTCGTTTTCATTCCAAAACCCTTTCGGGTCCAGATTTCATCGCATTGTGCATATACATGTGGCCCACTCCGTCGCATGACCTCGATGCGATATTGTGATATCGCAATCGTGCACCGCATTGGCCTGGGGTTCCCATATGGCATGACTAATTTTGACGTTGATTGTGATCCGGTGATATCGACGATTGACGCGTCGCGTGTCGTGGGGTCCTGCTTTTTCCCCGTGGCATCGTCGATTGCAATCCGTAGATTTTGGCTATTGCACCATTGCATCAACCCGATCCTATCACATGTCTGCCTCCGATACCCTCTGACTACCTTCGTCGATTGTGATATGCCGATCGGATCTAGACCATTGATTGGCCATATCTGACTACTCGTGTGTAGATTTGGTTTAAGCTTCCGACAGGCCTTATTTTCATTGTTTTCTCATGTTTTTAATGCCCGATAATGTTATCCGCCATATCCAAAACTTCTTCTTTTGCGATGGATTTTTGGATTTTTAGAAGACTTGAAGATTTTAGAGGGTTTTTAGGATCCCTTTTTAGGGTATTTTGCTCCTTTTTCCAAAGGATAGAGGCAGTTTCATTTTATGATAACTTTTGCATGTTAAGTCAATTTTTTCCCATTCAAGTTGTTGTAGATTCAGAATGAGATGATCTCTGCAATGGGTCTAGTTCCAAGAACTTCATTGGCCTTTCATTTTTCCCCAATGAGGAACACTTAGACTTAGGAGTCTATCCAAAATCCATTTTGGATCAACAAGCTATGAACCTGGCCTTATATTTTTTAGCACTTTCATCAGCTCCATCGTAGACATCATTCTTCATGATCAATTCATATTCCTAATTCATCACATCTTTCCATACTTGGTACTTTAAAATTTTTTCAAATGTGCATGGATCAACTTGAACAATAGTACTCATGGAAACCAAGTACCCTTGATGCGTGTTTGGCTTATTATTTCATGAAATGTCCCTCTAGGAAGAGTATGTCTCTCAGCATCTTCGAGAGTATATTTGAGCCATAGTGGTCATTTCCTTGAGGTATATGGATCACCAGGAGATGCACCAATAGGATACATTAATCCATCAATACCGGCCATAGGGTCATCCAATGGAGGTTGATTTTATTTTTCAATAGCAACATCATCGTCCTTCCTTTGAGATGGGGAGATCTATGGCTTTCCTTAGGACTTATCTCTCTCCACCATCCTTGTACTCTCTTGAGTGCATCTAGTCAATAATTCATCAAATCCATGTATCTTGTCATTGTTTAGAATGGTGGCAGTAAATACATCCCATGGTCTTGAAAGACCTCCAAGTGAAATGAGAGTGAACTCCCTATCAACAATAACTTCTCCAATAGATAAAAGGTCATTTTTTATTTGAGTTATCATCATGAAGTAGGATTGGGTAGACTCCCATTTATCCGTCTTGATATCCTTTAACTTCTTCTTGAGAAAGAGGATTTGACTTGCATTGTTCACTTTCAACATCCCAACTAGCATATCATATATTTCCTTAGAAGTTCCCAAATCAGAAATATAGGTAACCAAATGCTTTTGAATAGAGTCAATAAATTTTTTATTTGCTTTGACCTCACCTTTTCTATACTTCATTTTTGTAGTAGTAGGTGAATTTGAAGGAGATCCACCACTTTTCCCTACACATAGTCCAATACTTCATGCTCTTTCAATGTTAGGTCTAAAGTCATCTTCCATGCATGATAGTCAGATTTTTTATTAAGATTGTCCTCGGTCTCGAAGTAGGACGTAGAATCCATTGGGACTTGTCCAATAAATTTTGACCAACAAATATCTTAGTGACTGTTTTTTTTCTTGCTTGGGCTTTGTCTTCACACAGGCTCTGATACCATGTTAATTTTAGATAACAATGGTATGTTCTATGCTTGCAACAATTAGTTCAATGTCCTTTATTTAGCCCAATCAAAATTTCTAATAGAAATCACATTAACCACTACATTGACAGTAACTGTAGATAGAACATGAACAATAAAAGCAAAAGACAATCCAAGACAAGAGTACACCAGAATTTGGCTAATTCTAGGGAAAAAACCCCAATATGGGGAAACCCCTTTGATCAATTCTTCTTATTATTATATAAAATGTTCAACAAAGAAAGAGAGAGTATAATAAAGTCAAAATTGACTTGCGAATAGATGATCAAAACCACTCTTAAAAACAACCCTATCAAATTTTCAATTCTGCGCTTAGTTAGTAGCAGAGAAATCAGCCCTCACAAGTCAATAGTCAATGTCCAAGGAACCTATTCTTGAGCTCGATCAAAGGCAGTCAAAATCTGCCTTCTTTACTGGTCAAAGTTAGCCCAAAATAGTCAGTTAAAATTGGTCAAATTCTACACTTCTTACTGTGGTCAATGCTGGTCAACTAGCCCAAAAATAGTCGGTTCTTGTGCCAATAAATGCGGCCCACTAAGACATAAATTATCCCTGAAAATCAAAGTCAGAAGGTGCCCAAGAACTCAAAGTCAACGTTGGTGAAACCTTGTTCGAACTGCAGAAATTTCATAATTTCGACCCTGTAATTTTTGTCCTCCTTCTCGCGACACGTGTGAGAAAATCAACTACTCAATGTAGTGTAAAAACCAATCAGATGAGGAGAGAGAAGAATATGTAATTTGATGAAGTGCCAAATGAGGATGGAGGTCACTCTTATGTATATGAATCCATGTGGGTGAAAAGATATGTCACTTGGGCTTCATGAGCCTACATGATAGTGTAGTCGACCTTGACAATTTACAGATGTGTGGGCTTCAATTTGAAAAAACATTTCTCCTTTTCCAAATTTAGTGATATTTAGGTCAATTTTGGTGCTCCTGGAAAGAGGAATTCAATGCAATAATCATCTCCATCAATTGAGCCATCCAAAGTGGAATTTGTCCATAGTTTCCAATTTTAACATTTTAGGATACATTTCAATTTAAAGGGAACTCCTTTGTTGATTGGTTTCATTATCTTTTATTGGGATGGTGACCAAAATTCTATTCTAGGTTTTTTTCAATATTAATTTCAACCTGTCAATGGGACTTGTAAGAAGCAACAATCTCTTTCTCTTTGTTTAGTAGAGGAAAAGTATCAAGTAGTTGTTAGTGCAAATCAAGAAGCCTTATGGTTTTGTTAGAAATTTGAGATCTGAAATAGACCTCCTAAGAAAAACAATAAAATAAAAGTTATGACTTTTCACAGGGAAAGGGGGAAAACTAATTTACTAATTGTATATTTGATTTATCTCCTTATAGCTTTACTCCAATTTTAAGTGTGGGCACTCATTAGATGCAACATTACATTTTTCAGCCAATGAGTATTCACCCTACTTCTTTTTAAAATACGAATAGTGAGATAAACTGAAAATACATGCAAAAAATGTGTTTCTTTTCAACAAATTGTTTCATATATTTCTTATTTATCTCATATTTCAAGAAACATGTTTTGTCATGTATTTCTAGTTTATCTCATTGTGGGTCTATCAAAACTATGCAAAATGGGTACTTGTTGGATGTAAAATTTAGTTTCGCATCCAATGAGTACTTACACTTGAAAATTAAGTACACCTATAAGTAGATAAGTTGAAGATGCAATTAAAAAATATAATTCTTGTCTTTTCCCTCTAAAAATATTTACCCTTATGGTTGACATCATGATTTTGAATCCTATTTGATAGTACCTTTTGTGTTTTGAGACTTATTTTTTACCTTAAAACTCTTTGAACTGAGAGGTGGGATTCCAGTATTGACATATGACCACACTTAGGTGTGGAAATTAGAGTTGCATCAAACTCACTAAAGATCTAGTTGAACATTAACATAATAAACACATTGAAATGCACATTAATTTCATTAGAAATATTATTTACCAACATAGATCCATCGTAAGTTCAGATCTAATATGATATGAGAGGGATCAAATTTCTTCACTTCTAAAATTCTTTAGAGTGTAAAATACAATGTGTTATTTTTCAGTGTTTAAATTGTATTTTTGAATGCTAAATAAAGTATAGAAAGAAAGAAAGAAAGAAATTATTTTAATGTCCATAACGTATATATATAGAACGAAATAAACTTTTTAACCATAAAAACTTAATTTTTTCACGATATATACATAATTTTTTAAAATGATATATAATATATACTTAATTACATTAAAATATTTACTGTTTATTAACAATTAAAATATTTTCTATTATTAATATATTTTTAATTATATGTCATATCATTTTATTAAATTATGGATAAAACTTATTGAAATATTTTTTACAACTCAAAATGTTTATTTTAACATTTTATGTTTTTTTTGTACGTCTTAGAAGTTGATATGGATTTAATTAATTAATAGATATTCAAATAGTTTATTTAAATATCTTGTTGAAATATTTTTGAAAAATATAATATTTAAACATCTAACCCAGACATTTTTTTACTTATTCAATTTTTTTTTATTATAGGTGACATTATTTTTCTATTTAGAACATACTTTTTTATTTTTTATTTTGAAAGGTTATAGATAAAGGGACAGATGGATGGAAAAATTTACACAACATCTCATATTGGGTTGTAAAATAAGCCTCTCCACTCAAAGATCACATTCTTGAAGTGTCTCTTACTACCTTAGTCCAATTTAAATCCTTTATACTTCTTTAGCATCTTCCTTCCCATAGAGAGCCTCCCTTTGTTTAGATGCATCACTCATTTTTTTGCAAGATCAATACCCAAATGGCATTAATAAGGCCTCATATACTTGGAGTCCAACTCATTGAGCCTTTGTAATTGTGTCATGTCAATACCATATTATGGATCTATTATCTATACCACAAGAAACAAATTCCTTTATATCCCAATAAAGTTCCATGATCTCGGATACTTATACTCCCTCCTCTTTGCGAAAACCAATTGATTACAGAAGAGTTGGTAAAAATTTTATTCAACCTTCAAATTTTAAGTTTTGTTTTTTCTTTTTCGGAAAACAATAGAGTTCTCATATGTATAGATAGTGGATATGGAAATTTTACATCCTTCGTCTTTCTCTCATTCTCTCAATTAAGGAAACTTGTTTATTTGCATACAGTCCCTCTATCTAGGTGTCAACCCCTTTTTTTAGCTACCCTAAACTATCTCAAAAGTGTCTTTCTCCATGCTAATAGAGGGTTTCCGATTACTTCGAAAAGAGGTTTTTAATAAACCTAAGATCTCCAAAATAAATCCAAACTCTAAAATTATCTAACATTTTAAAATCTACTCAAACCCAATACTTCATACTCCAAAACCCATCCCCTTCTCTTATCTTTCATCACCGATCTCCTACCATGAAAGTTGCAATATTATCCCAATGCTTCATGTAGAACCACTATAGTACTATAAGAAGGGGATATTACCGCCTTCTGACTTTTCAGGTGGATATTGGCCCGTATCCTCGGGCTCTGTATGTTGTCTGGGCCTTCTGAATTGTGTTTTCAGACCCATCGTTTGGATATTTGAGACAAGATATAAACCAATGTAAACGCCTCTTTATATTTATTAATTATTGATGAAAGTTGTTTTAGGTTTTTTTTTTTTAAATATATATAACATTGCTTCTCTGTAAATTGCTTCTCTATATTATTGATTTATGATGAAAAGTTGTTTTTAGGTTTTTTTTTTTTCAAAAAATATATATATTATTTTATAAATTCTATATTATTGATTTATGGATGAAAGTTGTTTTAGTTTGTTTTTTTTTCCAAAAAATATATATTATATTATTTTTAATGCTAAATCAATTTTATGAGTAATTTATGGAGGCGGAAGAATGGCCCAGACGAACTAAAAATGACTGTAATTCGGGGAAAAAAATCTTAATCTTAAACAATTTGCTAATGGGGCTGC
>APFE030669675.1:65379-81163 GCA_000404065.3 Pinus taeda | reverse complement strand
AATATTATTGTTCAAATATACCTGTTATTTGAAATTATGTCTTTACATTGCTCTCTATTTAAACCTGGTCTGCATCTTCATCTGGTACTGATGATAAACCACACTTGTTGATTGGAAACACATGTGCCAAAAATTTCATATATTAATAATATCCATTACTTCATAGAAATTTAATGTTTTAGTTTCAGATTTTGAATGGAATCTTGCATTCGAAGTTCGAAAAGCTTGCTTATATCTATGACCATATATTTTTCCTAAATTTGGAAACGGTTGTTTACAGCTTTTTGCGTGTCAAAACAGCCAAACAAATATTCATAATACCATAGGATATTATTTGATTCAATGCAGAAAATAGTGGAACAGACCTGGAGGTTCAGGGGTCGAATTCAGAATTGGGGAAGATAGACTTGTTGGCAGGGAGTTTGGTCAGAGAAATGTGTCACGAATTCACACGTGGCACCGAGAACTTCCGCATGGCAGTAGAGAGGCCAGTACACTATTTTGTACACGTGACACTGTGCTAGAGACAAATGAGCAGTAGAGAAGTACGTGTGTTGAGTATATCTTGGCGTACACGTGGCACTGTTCCATAGATAAGCTTTTTGTTTTTTCATGTGTCACGGATCGGTGCATTACTTAGTAGGTAGCACGACCTTTGGAGTTGTGAACCTCTCGGGAAGGGATAGGTGTCGTACCGTGTCCCATGTAACTATCAAAGAGTCAGGGTTGATATATGATAAATGTCTATAGTCATCCAAATATATATCATCAAATATTGTGTTAATATAATTTATTTAATATGAGAATTTGTAATATTGGGATAGGAGTAGGTCCACAAAATAACACCAAATAAATTTTGATTCAAAAAATAGTTTAAATTTGGTTTCAATTTAATTAAATTAATGTATATATGAAAATTTATTAAATCTAAAATTATTTATAATTTTTTAAAATAAAATTCTATAAACTCATTTGAAATAGACCAAGTCAGAAGTAAAAAAGATAGGGAACAAAATTTAGAATGAAGTAGGGCGACCACATCTTCATGCTATGGTTTTCTAATTTAATGAAAGTTTTTAGTAGATTTAATTAGATATAATTGAGATTTTCAATCAATGTAATTGTGTAATTTTAAATTAATTATATATCTATAACATTATAATTATAAAAAAAAAAAATATAAGTGTAGAGTGTTTATAGCTTTTAGGGTTAGTTTAGTTGATTTAATTTTTTAGTTAAAAGCATCTTTGTTATTTAGATTCGAGTAGATTTATCTAGCACAAATACTCCGTGGATGTAGCATTCATTGATCTCCGGGACCGTGAACCACATTAAAAGAAAGTGTAGAGTGCTTATAGGCTTGGAATATGTTTTAAAATTTATTTTGCTCGGCTAAGAGCTTATCTTCCTCAGAAGTAAGGAAACAAGGTAACCACCTAAGACCCAGATGCATTTGGTTGAAGTGAAAGTCTGCCCCTTATCAGGTAATTCCAGATGGCATGATTTTCCTTAAATAACAATGATGAGCTTGCTCCCTATGAACCACCAACAGGCATGATTTTCCTTAAATAACAATGATGAGCTTGCTCCCTATGAACCACCAATAGGTAGCGTGGTTTTCCTTGAATAAGAATAATGAATCATCTTACATTTGTGAATAAGAACCACTGAGTTTGATAAATTTTACCATTGTTTGAACAAATGCAAATTAATATTTGATGGCTATTACTTACCAAATTACCAACCAACCAAAATTGTTGAATTTTGATGAATTTTAATTTGATAAATAAAAATATACATTTAAATTTCCATATTTAATAATATAATTAATAGAAGTTTTTAAGAATTTTTTATATCCAAACTGACACAGCCCAAACGAACACCGACCACACTTATTTTGCCAGTGATATACCTACTATAAATTTATACTTGTTTAAATCTAACCGTGAAACACCAACAGCACTGTTAATAAAGTCCTTATATTTATATTTTTTTTATTTAATAATTTAAAATGTTGAAATAGGCGAGGTAGCACACTAACCCCACGGATGTCGGTAGATCATCATAATAACAAATTAGGGTCTGAAATTCATTGGCCCACAGACAGAAGCGCGGAATTTGGATTTGACTTTAGTATACAACGCACTTTATACGTGCATGGTCCCACACGTGGGTTGCGTCACAAAACAACACGTATGCATTCACCGTTCAATACACGTCATTATACGTGGCATCTATACATGTGATACGCCTTTGAGGCAAATCACGTAAGACGCCTTGAAAGTTATTAAGAGCGTTTTTTTTTTTAACGAAAAATTCATTGTTAGATGAACTCATATCAAATCAAACCCAACATTTATCCACTAGGAATCATTGGAAGGTTTTCTTGATGTGCACTTCGTTATAAAAGTCGTGATGCCCATCCCATTTGGAAAGTAGTATTTTTACCAAAATTCAGTGTTAAATTAACACATCTGTATAAATTAAACTCAAATTAAACTCAAATCATGTCAGTTATATCTATATATATATATGCATTATTATATTATATTAGTAAAGATAGTTGATATTAATAAAATAATGAAAAAATTTTAGAATAATTATTATGGAGTTTTGTTATGCATTTTTATTGTGTTGTTGAGATTATTTGTCTTAATTAATATTCATATCTTATTTTTTAGGATTTTATTCAAACTCTTAAAGTGAATTATATTTTTATAAATGTAAGTTGATGTTGGTGTGATAAACTTGAGAGCGAGAAGTAGTCTCTCAATGTGAGCATTGTCTCGCCTAGAAGTGCATCATTGTTTCCATACTTTGTCTTCCATTAATTGCATCTTGGTATAAGAGGTATAAGAGCTTAGGTAAGAGCTTGCACATTGCGCTTGGTGTAGACATGTGGTGTGTGATTAAAGTCTGCAAGTGTGAATTGTGAGGGCATGAGAGCTAAGTGGTATCATTGTTTGATCGAGTTTTGAAGAGTTGTGCATTTTCAATATTGGAGGCGAAGTAAATGATTGAGTTGGAAGCCAAAATGTTAAAGAGGTGTTGTTTGAGGGCACCATTATTAATCCCGTCATTTTTTCTTCCTCCTAAATGTCAATGTTTTCCTCTAGTGCCGCCATAGGTGCTTCATGACATGTAGAAGAAATGTCAGCTCCAGATTACTCATCGGTAAGAGAAGCAAGTTCAGGGGTTGTTAAATCAGACCCACAAGGCATCTTTTGTGTGTGAATATCAAATATTTTTTTGAAAGAATAACTTCGGCGTAAATCACATGTAGACAAACATTTGTCGATGCGTTTAGAACCAACTAGTGTGGTTCATCGTTAGGACAAGTTGAAGAAACAGATCCAGCTACACCTGTTAAATAGTCTGAGCAGAGACTCCAATGACTAAATTCGACTATAGGACCCAGGTCAAATTTATATTAAAAAAAAATTAAATATTTATTATTATTTAAAAACTATTATTATTACTGTTTTATGAATATATATATAGATATAATATATATATATATATATTATAAGTATTAGTTAATAAATTAATTATATTCATGGAAATAAGTAAAATGTAGGTCAAATAAATAGTTGAAAAGTATTTAAAAGTAAATTACTTATTTATTAAAATAATAATCTTAGGTTGTTAGTATAAAATAATTATTCTTATTTATTATTTCCTTTTATGGAAATAATTACATAAATGAAATAAACTAATGGTTAATTATATACACTAATACCAAATTTGAAATCAATATATAATCTTAATTAAAATTAGGTTGTTAGGATAAAAATAATTTAATGGTAAGTCAAAAACAGTTATGAATTCATTTATTAAATTATTTGTTAAATATAAATATATATAGAGTTTGTTAAGGTAAAAGTTAAGATTAATAATCTTTATTGGTTAGTTATAAAAAGGTAAGATATTTGTTTATAAAATTATTTAATTATTTTAATAACAGTTGTTAAAGATAATAAAAATAATAAATTCAATTTCTTATATTGTAATTTTGTTTTTATAATAAATTACGAACAAATTTTTAGATAAAAGAAAATCATAACACATATATATCATATTAAAATATACAACGTATAAATAGTAGCTATAAATTAAGATTCACTTTACCATATAAATTAAAATAATGATTTCACAAACATCTTTAAATTTAATTAATAAACACACAAAAACTTAATATTTACAATAAACTTATAATATAACAAGATTCTTAACCAAAAATATTATTAACTTGTAAATAGGTTTTGCTACAATATCACGGGCCAATATTATGGATTATCAATACCACATGTCTAAAAACCATAACTCATTTCACAATCAAAACGCTTTATAAATATTTTGATTTAATTTAATTTTATAACATTTTTTTAACTAAATCTAAAAGTGAAAATATTATAATTACTTTTGAGATATATCTAAACCCTCTATCCTCACTACTACTATAGAATACTATGTGAATATTCTATAGAAATTGAATCAAGGCTTTAATAAAATTAAAAATGAGAGTACTTTTATATATAAAGATGTGAAATTTATTAATATAAATAAATTGTTAAGATCTAGTATAGATCCATCTTAACTAAGGATGTACCAAGCGATGAGAGGAATCAAATCTCTCAATGAAGTTTTGCACTCAAAAATAAGTTTGCATCTTGAGATATTTGAGGTAGATCTAGAATTAAGATAGATCTATGGTGGTATTTATTTGTAAGAGATACTTTTTAGATTAATTTGTAGAATGTTGTGTATTTAATATCTATAAATATATGAATAATTATTTTTCTTTTAATTTAATTTAATATTTTATTGCTTATTTTTAAATTTATGATATTTTAACTATATATAATGGTAAGGATTATTTTAATCAATTTGTGTTTTTTTGTGTATGTTTTATTTATGTTATAAGTTAATTAGGAATGTAGAAATTTTTTTATTTGAAAATGTATTTGATTAATAATATACATATTCATCTAGGGTTCACCGCCCCATGGATCTTTGCAATATCAATTATTTACTTCGTGGAAGATGGGTTACATGCACTCTCGTGTGAAGCCACATGGCACAACAAGGTGGTAATTAAGAGGGTTAATGTTTGTCATTTCAATCCTTGGATATTTTTACCAAAGGTATGTGAAGCCACATGGCACAACAAAGCGGTAATTAAGAGCGTTAATGTTTGTCATTTCGATCCTTGGATATTTTACCAAAGGTGTGACTAGTATATATGACAATGACAATTCTTTAAGTGTAAAATAGAAGGAAGCGAGGATTATAGTTTGTATGCTTGGGTGCCCAAGTTTGCATAGAAATATGAGGGGAAGTCTCTTTGTACCAGTCCTCTGATGATAGGGGAATTCTTAGAGAAATTTAGATTCCTCTCTAGTAAGTAGGAGATCTACAGTGTAGGAAACTAAAAGTTGGGCATCAAGTGAAGAGGTGTAAGATTGATCATGGAATGGATAAACTATAATCTCGATGTAGGCTCTCCAAGTCATCCCATAGAGATGTTATGGGAAATCCATACAAGGTATAAAATTTTAAGCCTAGTCTTACATGTTGTGATAGTTAATTGTGTGCTTATCTCATCTAGCTTTATTGTGTTTATCTGAGTGGAGTGGTCATTTGGCAAGGGGTGTTTTAGCTGGCCTTTTCTATCTGCAATTCAGAGGTGGATAGTTTGTCAACAAACCTATGGGTTCTTGAGTGTTGCAATTGACCTAGTCACTAGTTGTGTATGGGTGTGGTGTCTATCAGCGGGTTGGATCGACTTGGATAGAGGTGGGGCAGTTGTTATTTTTAAAGTCTCTACAATTTCGGTTGTGTTTTATGGAGGCTCCCTTGGTAGGAGGTGTTTGCATTGGTAAGAGGGGAATACTAAGGCCCTACACGTGATGAAGGGGCATCCCTGGATTTTCAAGCAGATTCAATGCTGCAAGAGAGTTGTTTTATTTATTGGGCATGTAGTTAAGTGGAGGGTGGGTGTGCATTTTCATTCAAAGAAGTTCCAATCAAATATGTCTCTTCACCGAGGTTGGGCGTGAAAAGGAATGGAGGGGAGGGGGCATCCAACACGACAACAACAGATGGACCAGGGTCAAAGAGAAATGGTGAACTTGCCCAAGGTCTATGCCCACGAAAATGAGAGACCCCCTCGTGGAGGATGGTGCTAGTTTTATGTTCGCAGGTAAATGTCTCCTTGGAATAGCTCATTTGAGCCCGACAAGATGATAACAATGATGTTATGGATTTCATGAGCCTCATACAACGAAATTGGTGGGAGATGCATGATATATTTGTTAGTTTATGGAGAGAGTAGCAACAAATCTAGGAGAAGCTATACCATATGGAGACCAGATTAGCTCACATGGAGGGGCATGTTCACTGTGACTTTAAACCTCCTCCATCCCCTAGCCTAGGTGTAGATCATCTTGCTATAGTGAATTCTAATGATTTCTGATTATAGTTAGTTGTCCTTTGGTCTAATGGGTTTTTTTGACACTTTTTCCATATCAGTCTATGTAATTTTTTGTCATTTTGGAAAATTGTTTTGTATTTGGGTATGCATTATTGGTCAATAAATCTAGTGAGTGTGAGGCCAATAGGGTTTTGAGAAACATTATGGAGATATGTAATCTTTGACTTAATAAAAAAAAATGATTATATATAATATATAAGTTTTAGATATAGTGTGTACAGATTTATGGTGTCCTAATATTTGAGTGGTGTGTCCAATGTGGATCTCATTAGACAAAGAAAAGATAATAGATTGACAAAGAAGTGGACATATTGGAAAAAAATATTAACCAAGTGAATGTTAAAATAGGTTATAGGGATAAATGTCTAAATGACACTAATTGAAAGTTATCTAATTTATTTAAAAAAACAGTGAAATATATATTTATTTAAAAATATTCAAGAATTGAAAAAATTAATAATAATAAAAATGTATTTTTATAAAAGAGATTTTGACCATAAATTTTAAGATAAATATAAATAAAAAGAATTAACTATAATTTAAATAATATATAATACATTGTAAGTTTGTTTTTGTGTTTGTTTCTCTTTAAAATAAAAAATTAAGGTTAAAAATTATGTTCTAAATAGAAAAATAATGTTAGCTATATTTAAAAAAAAAAACAAACAAACAAAAAACAAAAAACGAATGTGGCCCACGGGGCTTTGGATTGACGGTGAATGGGTGCATTATTAAGGCACTCCTTGCGATAGGTCATTGGTTCAAATCCCCCATGGGTGCTTACCTACAAAAAAAAAAACGAATATGTTGTAAAGTAATTAGAAGTAAAAAAAATATGTGAGTAAAATGTTTAAATCTTATAATTTGGTTATTAATAAAATATTTTAATACTCATTAATATTGACATATACTTAAAAATATGTTAATAATAAAAAAACCATTTTAATTTGTGCCATAAAATATCTAGCTATACATGTTATGTAAAATATTTTAATATATTATATATCATTTTTTTAAAGTATGTATAGATATTACTAATAATATGTTAATAATATACTAACTATCACTGAACAGGACGAGGGTTTCTGCGTAGCCCGAGCTGCAACCATGCGAGGCTTAGGCGATCACAGCACAGGAGACTGAGCTTCAGCCCCTTCCATGGCCCCTCCGGAAGCTCCACCAGAGGGGATCGATCCTTAGCAGGCTTTTTCAACACTGATTAAATTGTTACCCCCATAGCGCCCCCGACCAGCAATCTCGAAATTTATCAAAAAGCTGGATGTACTTTAGGAGGTCAGCCTGCCCCCAGTTCTCCCACGCATGGTTGCCCTGTCCTTGGCAGAAAGAGGACTTATAGGTCAATTCACAGGCATCTAGCCATCTCCAAAAATTGTTTAAAGATGGGTTGAAAGGAACTGGTCCGACAAAATACAAGGGAAAATCTCCATCAGATTCTGCGGGAAAGGGTATTTCACCTTCCACTTTGAAACTAAAGAAGATAAGGATATAATCTTTGGAAATGGGCCCTATTTTGTGGACTCAAGGGGCCTGTATCTCAACAAATGGAGTCCAGATTTTGATCCAGAGCTGGATGTTCCTAGTGCTGTCCCGGTCTGGGTCCAGCTCCCTCACCTCCCTCTTCAATGCTAGGGAGATGAATCGGTTCACGCTATTGGGAATGCAGTCAGCAAATATATTGATCGCAGTGAACCAAAAGAAAATATGCAAGCTTGTGTGCGGATCTGTGTTGAAGTGGACCTCGGCAAAGACCTCTCGGAAGCCATCAAGCTTAAAGTGGACGACTGGAGCCACATACAGCAACTAGATTACGAGCAAAACCTCTTTAAGTGTAAGGTATGTCACGAATATGGCCACTTTGCCAATAGATGCACTAAGCTTATTGATGTAGAAAATGGATCACAAGAAGAACAATGGGAAATAGTCAAAAAAAAGAAAATGGTCTCTTCAGTAAAATCTCCCCTTGATTTAGGCCCTTCGACCTCTTCTGCAGCCCATCCCACCCCTTCCTCCCCTGCTCCCTCTAAGCCACCTCCCCTCTCCCATCCCCAGACCCTTCCCTCATCCAAC
The DNA here is from genome assembly GCA_000404065.3 of Pinus taeda. NCBI lineage: Eukaryota > Viridiplantae > Streptophyta > Pinopsida > Pinales > Pinaceae > Pinus > Pinus taeda. The sequence goes on along the minus strand of APFE030669675.1, from coordinate 72,582 downwards.
CCCTTCTCTGTCCTCTTCCCCCCTTATCCCCAGGAGCCCCCTCTCGCTAAAAGCCAATGCCATGACACTATCGAATCCTCATTGCCTCTTATTATTTCTTCTCAGCCTCTCCTTGATCCTCCCCACAATAGAATTACCAGAAGCTCATCTAAAGATCACGGGGGTTCTAGTGAACCCTCCAAGAAACCTGGCCCAGGCAAGAAATCTGCCAAGTAGCATAGGGATGAGAACGCACAAAAAGACATAGAAATGGGAGCACAGACACCCATAGAAACTTATATCCTAGGACAACATGACAAAGAAGCAATCAACAAGGACTAAGGGGGGGAGAGCCCCTCCCCGCACACCGCATATCCAATGATGAAAATATTATCTTGGAACATCAAGGCACTTGGGCAGCCCTCTAAGGTAGCAGCCCTAAGGGATCTTATCATTTCTGAGAAGCCAGGAATTATTATGTTACAAGAAACAAAACAAAACCACAAGGAAATGAGTAAATCCATTGAGCAGCAAAAATAGTATAGAGGAAGCATTCGTGAGGCAAGAGGAGCCTCAAGAGGAATAGTAACAATTTGGAATCAAGATATCTGGAACTGTATTTCGGAAGCAATAAATCAACACTGGATCAAAACAACTCTGGAAAATAAAGCAGATCAGCAAGCCATTATCATTTATAACATCTATGTGCCGAACCACAACAGAGATAAGGATAGTTGTTGGCATGATCTAAAAGATAGTCTGGATGCAGAAGAGAACACCGACATTATTCTAGGAGGTGACTTTAATTTAATCTTCCATGCCAATGAGAAAAGGGGAGGTAGTTTTACACCTGATCCATATAGAATACAGTTGGAAAATATCATGCAGGAGCATGATCTTATGGATGTTCCTCCAAAAAACCAATGATACACCTGGAACAGCCACAGGATGGGTGCTGGTAACATCATGGAGTGGTTAGACAAAATTCTCATCAATATTACACTTCTCTCTGCTTTCTCTGTTGGATATGCTAACATCCTAACGTGCTCTGCCTCCGACCACTTCCCAAAAACTCTAACGCTGGGAAATCATAAGCCCCTTGGGCCCATCCCATTCAGATACAGTTCTCTCTGGAATGATATACTAGCAGTTGCAGGAATTGTTTACAGCTCTTGGATCCAACATGTGGAAGGCTCTCCCGGTTTCATTTGGGCAACAAAACTACGGAAAACAAAACAAGCCATAAAAGAATGGGCTAAAACAGTATCACGGACCAGAGAAGGTAAAAAAAGAAATTAAGAACAATCTGGAGAGTATTCAAAGAGTAATAGAGGAGAATGGCCTTTCCCAAGAGAACAAACAACAGGAGAATGAACTCTACTTACAGCTATACCGAGTTAACAGAGAAGAGGAAACAAAATGGAGGCTCAAGTCGAGACAATTATGGTTACAAGGGGGTGACAAGAACTCAACCTTTTTTCACAAGCAAACGAAAACCAGAAAGATAAGGAATAATGTAAGCTCCATCCTAGACACTGAAGGTGATAGACAAAGCACTCAGGAAGCCATTCGAAGAGTTGCTACAGATCACTATCAGGACCTGCTAATTGAAACAAAGGAGGCAAAGGATTATACAGATTTATTGCAGCATCTCCCAACAGGGATAAGCAGGGAAATGAATGACATTTTAAGCAAGGAGATAGATGAGGAGGAAATCAGGAGATCTATCTAGACTCTTCAACCTGATAAAGCCCCTAAGTTGTTCCATAATAGCTTCGTTATATCTTCTTCTAAAACATTTAGCAATACTATATATGAGAGACAAAATGATATTGTCCTCTTTGCCTTTGATCTAACTTGGTATTCTATTAACATCCTTATTGATGCAATAATTGGATCAACAACGATCCACTGATCTTTGTCCACCAACAGATCTTCCATTTTGAGCTTCCATGGGTCAAAACTCTGCCCATTGAATTTCTTAATCTCTATTTTTCAAATACCCACCATTTCCTTTGATAAGAATCAATTCCTCAAATCTTCCACCATAACAGGTTCTACCATAGGCCTAAGTCAAACCCATAAAAGCATCCCCTTGAAGCCAAAACTACTTTGGTACCAAACCTATGTAGAAATTATTGTGTAGATTCTAAACTTCTCATGAAATTTACTAAATCATAGGACTAGAAGATACTTTACTCATCTGTGAAAGAAAATTCACGATCAAGAACACAAATCATTAACATGAATCAAGATTCAACACACATACATGGAGATTTATCTAGGAGAAAGAAACCGCCCAAAACCCCTTACTATGTGTATTGCATTAATCAAAGAACCTAGATGAATACAATATGCTCTGCTCAAGCTTGAGTTCAACCTGCACCTGTATCTTCTATCTATGCCTGAATGACTAAACTTGGCCAATACTTATCTGAAATTTCAAGCCTCCAAGCCCCTATTTCCTTGTGTTATTCCCTTGGGAATTAGGGCCCTATTAATTAGGAAATTCCTCAATTTGGATTGTGCAATTCCTATAGCTCCTTCTTTGATTATATGCATGACCTGTACAACTTGGACTATTTTACAATTGATAGTACAGTACTCTTGAACTCCAATCTCAACTGGGTAAATAGAAATATCTGCATGCATGAGTTAATTTAGGTTGATTGATCAATTAACTGGATGATTACTCAGCATGAAAAAAGTTACACACCCTTGACTGAACCTCCACTAGTTCTACTAACAATGATAACTAGTTACACTAACAGTAACTCAAATTAACTGAAAGAGATTTCTACAAATTAGCAATGAATCATGTATAAATGAACTCAAGTGTCTCCAACTCAAATATACTGAGTTAATTGAGTGACAAGAGCCATTTCACCTCATTTAACTACCTACAAGTATTTCGCTGAAATTGAAATTGAAATTTGAATTTATCTTAATTTAATCAAAAATTAAATTAGAAATTTCTTGTTGCATTTTCAACAATCTAGTTTTTAACCATGTATATTTAATTGTTTCAAATAGATTCTTAGGGGCAAACAAAAAAGATGCAACGGCATACATACACATTGATACAAAGGTTTTACCTTAGAAACCCAAACCAAGAAACTATAAAAAAAAATTCAATACATTCTCCTTTGTTGTATTACAATACAATATATATATCTTGCAACATCCATAAATTTCCAATCCATTTACCTATATTAAAATATAACCACAATTACTTAACAAAATTTACAAAACCTATAAAAGTGAAAATTGTGCACCGAAAACCACCAAAAATTGACCCAAGAAATTGGCCAATTTTTTTTGCGAGAGCATTGTCCTTGAACCCCCACACAAGGGGAAGTTTACCCCTTATGACCCCTTTGTCCTATTGTAAGCAACACAATGTACAAAAATGGATATAGTCATGCAAAGAATATAACACATAGCCAATAATAGAATCTTCATGTTATCATCACAAAATTCAAGCCAAACTACCCAAAGACACCGCTCATTCTACCTTTCAAGCAAAACCTTAGATTGCCTTACACATCCTACAATCTAAGTCTTACCTCTTCTTCAGGAGGTCCATATTTATAAATAGGCATTAAAACTTCTAAATTACTTTCCACTGTAGATAACAACCCATATCAAGATCAATAACAATCCCTTACCCATATTGCCACAATGGATTTATTGATTCTAAGCAGCTAAGAAATTGATCACAAGCTAAAAGATTTTATTGCAAGTCAAAAGAGACCCAAGTATCCTTAATCAACAACTATAATTCCTCCTCCCCATTCCAGCGAAAGTTAAATATGTATGGGCGTCTTGGATGGGGATCCATCCCTTCTAATTACAACAAAATCATGTTATAATGATCTAAGCATTTGATATGAATGATCCAGGAGTGATACATTTCCACTTTGAGTAGAAAATTATAAGAGAATGATGAAATTATCTAATCTCTTGTACATTTCCTCCTTCCCCTCCTAGTCATTCCCCCATGTTTGTTGGAATTTTAAGGGCTCCACATCCATTAAAGCACCCATATCCAAGATATGATAAATGAAATCTGCCAACGGATCTAGTGCAGAAATTTCTCCCTAAAATTCTCTTTGATTGAGGGTGAAGTTCAAATATCCTCCCAAAATGAACCCTTCAACATTTCATAATGATAGAATTGAAATTTTTTTCCCAAAACCCCTTCCTTTCATCATAAGGACCATAAAAATTAGGATTATGAGTTATAGAAACTAAGGAACTTTTGACTCACCTTTATAAATAATTTTGAATGAAAAGTGAAAGATTTAAGTAGAGAAATTGTGTGGGCCCACCTAGTAATTAACCCCTTGGAATGTCCCTTTCAATCAACTATCATATAATCCCAGGAATCCAATATCTTTTTAAGTTTTAGAGTTAACACTTCCCCATTACTCGTAATTTTTTATACAACATGACATTAAGTTTTTCAAGTTCTAATTTTCAATTCAAGGCCAGTTTGTATGCTTGGCCTTGCAACGCTTGAATATTCATGGGTGAATTTCCCATGGGGCTTGTCCTACTCTCAGAACCATATATATTATCTTTTGGAAGACATGGTTGACTTTATTAATGGAAACTTCCTAGGTGTTATTGTCTTCACTTCCAACTAGCCCCTTGCCCTCCTATATCCTTGAATAATTCTACACCTAAGCCTCTAAACTACTCAAAGGATTTTACCTCTAAACTTCTCAAAGGATTTTATCTCTTTCTGTTTTAAGGGACAAAGTTCATAGTAACCAACCCCTCAATTGAAAGAAGCAGTTGGGGCAAGAACCCAAAGTTGTTAATAAAGGAATGATTATAATTATAAGAATGGTTCATTAAAGCCCCAAGAGTTAACTCAATCGGTCAAATCAAGTGCCTTGTCAATGGGAGGTCACAGGGTCGAATCCCGAAAGCTCTTGGGGTTAGGTCAGTAAATAGGCCGAGGGGTGTTGATGCCCTTCGGGTGGTGTCCACTCAGTGTTAAACAACCCTGGACGTAGCGGCTACCCACTGACCCGGGTATCCGTGAACCAGTATGTGAAAAAAAAAGAATGGTTCATTGTATGGATAATATGTTTAAATGGGTAATAGAAGTCATGGGGGAAGGCCCACAAGAAGGCAGAGAGGACATAAAATCAACATACTTACTCGATTTCAAATCTTGTGGTGAAGGAACGTGAAGGAACTATAGATGGAACATCTTTCAGCACAGGGTTATCCAAAAACAAACTAACACTTCTGGGACATAACACACTTATCAATTTCTCCAATCTTCTTCTAAAAGAAATTTCTTCAATGAGATAAATGGACATGTGCCAAATAAAAATAATATCATGGTGATTGTTAATGGGAGAATTATCCATCAAATGGTCACCATTCTCCTAACAATCTAGAGCTTGATATTTTAGTTTTCGAGGACTTTGAGACCCCTCCATGGAACACCTAGACCCATCTAAATTAATTCAGCACAACATATTTCTAATGAATCATTTTAGACAATATTGTGAAGTACACATGTAATTATGAAGGATGGAGCACTAAAATGGGATATTTAAGTAATAAAAGGGTTGTGTGAGGCATTTATTGTCATATACTAGATCCACAAATTTGATCATTCCTTTTCCCATATCATCTTCCACGAGGACTTTAAGAATAATATGAAACGTATTCAAGTTAAAACTATCATCTACCAAAATCATCTTATCGATTGAATTCCCTATAGTATTAATCACTTGGATAATCCAAAAGTCCATGTGGATATTGGGAAATATTACCACACTAGAGGAGTTCCCAAGAAGTCCTCTTTGAGTCAAACATCATCCAAAACTTTATGGAAATCAAGGCATTATCCAAGAACCACACCTCTCTCAATATTCAATTTGCATCCTCCTCTACCTTGAATATAAACTTCGCCCAACCCCTGATATGAATGTGGAAGAGAAGACAATATCCAATAATAGACAACTAAAAATACTTAACCGATGTATTCACTAAATCACAACCCACTCTTTGACCCAAGAACTTCCCAGCTAAGGTCTTTCCAACTAGGTCTAAAATTTGATTGAATTTGATGTCTTTTCCGACAACCAATAAGGCTCTTCCTCCCTTGATTCTCACCACTTTTTATTTCTTTCTCCCTAATATGGATCTTGAGTCTTCCCCTTCACCTCCACCAAATCACTCGAAGTTTAAACTAGGTCCTACAAATCCCGCCTCCTCTGTCACAACGCTAGACCAAAGGGCCATAATAGAATCGAGAACAAATATCAAATAGGGAGAGTTACTTATGATGAAACCTCACCATTAAGAAGTATCACTTCCTTAAGGATTGGTATATTATTGAAAGAGTAAGTGTTTTCTCCTCGTAGAATACCAAAGGTTTTATGATCTTGTCCTGTCAAAGCATGAGATTTGAGGATCTAAGGATGTGTAATGAACTATATACCTCAGGCCATCAATGACCACCTCTTGTGCCTCCTAGCTCATGAAACGAACCACCTTACCATTGGTACTACCAAAACTTTGAATGAATATATCCTCTTCAAATAAGATATTGTCTGAGTAATCAACAAGCCCCACGTCATCCTCCATATTGCACGGTGACTAGGTGAAACCTATTAATTTAGATTAATGATCCCAAACCATTACCTTACCATTACCTTCTCAAAAAATAACCTTGAAACCACATCTCAGAACCAAAAACCATGGGGAGGATTACTCTTCTCCCCTCTCTTTATATTAAATAAATAAATAAATTATTTGAAATATATATATTAATTATAAAAAAGATATCTATGAACACTAAGTGGCCGTTATGTCCATAGAAAATCTAGGTTGATCAACCTCGAAGGGAATCAAGCCGCTCGGCTAGACTAGCAGGGCCTAACCCCAAGGGCATCGAGGAGAATTGACCATGTGACCTCTCGATCGGTGAGATACATAACAACGGGGACTCGACCAGTTGAGCTAACCCTTGGGACTTGAGACATTGCAGTGTTAGTAAATGAGTCTTAACATTTAAATGTTGGCTCAATTAATAACAAGTTGAAAGAATAACTTCGGCGTAAATCACATGTAGACAGACATTTGTCGACGCGTTTCGAACCAACTAGTGTGGTTCATCGTCAAGACAAGTTGAAGAAACAGATCCAGCTAAACATGTTAAATAGTCTGAGCAGAGACTCCACTATAGGACCCAGG
>APFE030669675.1:35585-61037 GCA_000404065.3 Pinus taeda | reverse complement strand
AAAAAGAATTTAACTATAATTTAAAATAATATATAATACATTGTAAGTTTGTTTTTGTGTTTGTTTCTCTTTAAAATAAAAAATTAAGGTTAAAAATTATGTTCTAAATAGAAAAATAATGTTAGCTATATTTAAAAAAAAAAACAAACAAACAAAAAACAAAAAACGAATGTGGCCCACGGGGCTTTGGATTGACGGTGAATGGGTGCATTATTAAGGCACTCCTTGCGATAGGTCATTGGTTCAAATCCCCCATGGGTGCTTACCTACAAAAAAAAAAACGAATATGTTGTAAAGTAATTAGAAGTAAAAAAAATATGTGAGTAAAATGTTTAAATCTTATAATTTGGTTATTAATAAAATATTTTAATACTCATTAATATTGACATATACTTAAAAATATGTTAATAATAAAAAACCATTTTAATTTTGTGCCATAAAATATCTAGCTATACATGTTATGTAAAATATTTTAATATATTATATATCATTTGTTAAATATGTATAGATATTACTAATAATATATTAATAATATACTAACTATCACTGAATAGGACGAGGGTTTCTGCGCAGCCCGAGCTGCAGCCATGCGAGGCTTAGGCGATCACAGCACAAGAGACTGAGCTTCAGCCCCTTCCATGGCCCCTCCGGAAGCTCCACCAGAGGGGATCGATCCTCAGCAGGCTTTTTCAACACTGATTAAATCGTTGCCCCCACAGCACCCCCGACCAGCAATCTCGAAATTTATCAAAAAGCTGGATGTACTTTAGGAGGTCGGCCTGCCGCCAGTTCTCCCACGCATGGTTGCCCTGTCCCTGGCAGAAAGAGGACTTATAGGTCAATTCACAGGCATCTAGCCATCTCCAAAAATTGTTTAAAGATGGGTTGAAAGGAACTGGTTCGACAAAATACAAGGGAAAATCTCCATCAGATTCTGCGGGAAAGGGTATTTCACCTTCCACTTTGAAACTAAAGAAGATAAGGATTTAATCTTTGGAAATGGGCCCTAATTCGTGGACTCAAGGGGCCTGTATCTCAAAAAATGGACCCCAGATTTTGATCCAGAACTGGATGTTCCTAGTGTTGTCCCGGTCTGGGTCCAGCTCCCTCACCTCCCTCTTCAATGCTAGGGAGATGAATCGGTTCATGCTATTGGGAATGCAGTCAGCAAATATATTGATCGCAGTGAACCAAAAGAAAATATGCAAGCTTGTGCGTGGATCTGTGTTGAAGTGGACCTCGGCAAAGACCTCTCGGAAGCCATCAAGCTTAAAGTGGACGACTGGAGCCACATACAGCAACTGGATTACGAGAAGATCCCCTTTAAGTGTAAGGTATGTCACGAATATGGCCACTTTGCCAATAGATGCACTAAGCTTATTGATGTAGAAAATGGATCACAAGAAGAACAATGGGAAATGGTAAAAAAAAATAAAACGATCTCTTCAGTAAAATCTCCCCTTGATTCAGGCCCTTCGACCTCTTCTGCAGCCCATCCCACCCCTTCCTCCCCTACTCCATCTAAGCCACCTCCCCTCTCCCATCCCCAGACCCTTCCCTCATCCAACCCCTTCTCTGTCCTCTCCCCTCCTTATCCCTAGGAGCCTCCTCTCCCTGAAAGCCAATGCCATGACACTATCAAATCCTCATTGCCTCTTATTATTTCCTCTCAGCCTCTCCTTGATCCTCCCCTCAATAGAATTACCAGAAGCTCATCTAAAGATCACGGGGGTTCTAGTGAACCCTCCAAGAAACCTGGCCCGGGCAAGAAATCTGCCAAGTAGCATAGGGATGAGAACGCACAAAAAGACATAGCAATGGGAGCACAGACACCCATAGAAACTTATATCCTGGGACAACATGACAAAGAAGCAATCAACAAGGACTAAGGGGGGGAGAGCACCTCCCCGCACACCGCATATCCAATGATGAAAATATTATCTTGGAACATCAGGGCACTTGGGCAACCCTCTAAGATAGCAGCCCTAAGGGATCTTATCATTTCTGAGAAGCCAGGAATTATTATGTTACAAGAAACAAAACAAAACCACAAGGAAATGAGTAAATCCATTGAGCAGTAAAAATAGTATAGAGGAAGCATTCGTGAGGTAAGAGGAGCCTCAAGAGGAATAGTAACAATTTGGAATCAAGATATCTGGAACTGTATTTCGGAAGCAATAAATCAACACTGGATCAAAACAACTTTGGAAAATAAAGAAGATCAGCAAGCCATTATCATCTATAACATCTATGTGCCGAACCACAGCAGAGATAAGGATAGTTTTTGGCATGATCTAAAAGATAGTCTGGATGCAGAAGAGAACACTAACATTATTCTAGGAGGTGACTTTAATTTAATCCTCCACGCCAATGAGAAAAGGGGAGGTAGTTTTACACCTGATCCATATAGAATACAGTTGGAAAATATCATGCAGGAGCATGATCTTATGGATGTTCCTCCAAAAAACCGTAGATACACCTGGAACAACCACAGGATGGGTGCTGGTAACATCATGGAGTGGTTAGACAAAATTCTCATCAATATTACACTTCTCTCTACTTTCTCCGTCGGATATGCTAACATCCTAACGTGCTCTGCCTCCGACCACTTCCCAAAAACTCTAACGCTGGGAAATCATAGGCCCCTTGGGCCCATCACATTCAGATACAGTTCTCTCTGGAATGATATACCAGCAGTTGCAGGAATTGTTTACAGCTCTTGGATCCAACATGTGGAAGGCTCTCCCGGTTTCATTTGGGCAACAAAACTACGGAAAACAAAACAAGCCATAAAAGAATGGGCTAAAACTGTATCAAGAACCAGAGAAGGTAAAAAAAGAAATTAAGAGCAATTTGGAGAGTATTCAAAGAGTAATAGAGGAGAATGGCCTTTCCCAAGAGAACAAACAACAGGAGAATGAACTCTACTTACAGTTATACCGAGTTAACAGAGAAGAGGAAACAAAATGGAGGCTCAAGTCGAGACAATTATGGTTACAAGGAGGTGACAAGAACTCAGCCTTTTTTCACAAGCAAACGACAACCAGAAAGATAAGGAATAATGTAAGCTCCATCCTAGACACTGAAGGTGATAGACAAAGCACTCAGGAAGCCATTCGAAGAGCTGCTACAGATCACTATCAGGACCTGCTAATTGAAACAAAGGAAGCAAAGGATTATACAGATTTATTGCAGCATCTCCCAACAGGGATAAGCAGGGAAATGAATGACATTTTAAGCAAGGAGATAGATGAGGAGGAAATCAGGAGATCTATCTGGACTCTTCAACCTGATAAAGCCTCGGGACCGGATGGCTTTCCTATTTTCTTTTATCGAGCATTCTGGGGAATTATTAAAAAGGACTTGACAAAAATGCTCAATTGGATCCAACGAAAAGGCAAAATGGGAGGATATACCAATGCCACTCATCCCCAAAGAAAACATGCCATCTTCCCTTGCTCGTTTCAGGCCCATATCACTCTGTAAATCCTCCTATAAAATATTGACAAAAACCATTGCTACTCGCCTAAAGCCTTTGCTCCCTTCCCTCATTTCCAAAAATCAAGGGGGATTCTTAGCCAACAGACAGATAACTGATTCCATTTTACTTGTGCAAGAAGCCATCCACTCGAGTAAAACCAGAAACGAGAAAGGGTTTATTCTCAAGCTTGATCTGGCCAATGCATTTGACAGAGTGAGGCACTCCTTCCTCTTGGAAGCTTTGAAGAAGATGGGATTTGATGACCGCTTTCTCAACCTCATTCAAGCCTGTATTTCAGGGCCATGGATCTCCCCTCTTGTAAATGGCAGACCTGGAGAAGCTTTCCAATCCTTCAGAGGGCTCTGACAAGGTTGCCCTCTCTCTCCTTATCTCTTCATTCTAATGGCTGAATCCTTCAGCAGGGCGTTGGACTTCAACTGAAGGGTTGGCTTAATCACAGGAATAAAATTTGGGAATGGGGTCAAGAACATAAATCATTCACAATTTGTCGATGACACCCTGCTGATTGGAGGGGCTTCCACTAAAATAGCCAAGTGCTTCAAAACTCTCCTTGACAAATAAATGAGATACTCTGGCAGAATGGTAAATAAATTGAAAAGCTGCATATATGGCTGGAACACAACAGTACAGGTGATCCACAATATCGCCAACATCTTTGGAGTCACATGCAAGTATGATTAGACTCACTTCTCTTACTTGGGCATGCCTATAAGTGTTGGACCTTTGAGAGTAGAAGTTTGGGAAACAGTACTCGACAAAATGAAAAGAAAAGTATAGCAGTGGGGGTCCATTTGGCTCAACCCGGCTGGTTGCCTCATTCTTCTCAAGTTAGGTATTTCTTCTCTCCCCTATATCATTTTTCTCTTCTTCAAGCTCCGGCCTCCTTCCACAACAAAATGGAAATTGTCCTTTGCCAATTCCTATGGCAAGGGGGGGAAAATGATAAAAAGAAATTCAACTTAATTAATTGGAAGCAGGTGATCCAGCCCCAAGACCGAGGAGGTCTTGGAATTAGATCTCCTAAATTTCTCAATTTAGCCTTTGGGGGCAAAATTGTCTGGAGACTCATTACTGAACCACCAGCATGGTGGAAAAAAGTTCTGGAAATTAAATATCTTAATTTTCCTAGACAGCAGCTTCTTGATCGAGATATTCCCAATAGAAACTCCTCCAAAATTTGGCATTTATGCAAGAGAGAAATTCCACTAATTGCTCAAAATACTTCTAAAATCCCCAAGGGAGGTGCAAGCATCAATATTGGAGCTGACATAATCATGGTTCAACAGCCAATAAACAGACATGGGGGATTCCACCCTATCCTTTCTTTTTTTGAAAGAACAGGCATACAGTTTCTGGACCAGATCTCCCAATGGGATCCTCATACCCTTCTCTGGTCAGCTTGGGCCTTCCCAGCCATACCCAATGGCCTTAACACAAGTCTTTCTGCCCTTCAATCCCATTTGCACAGTATAGCCCCTGTCAAAAAGAACGATCTTGATGGGTTTCGTTGGGACCCATCCAGATCCTCTTACACCATCCAAGCTGCTCACCATTACATTTGCAACATCAGCTTCCCCATGCCAAGTTGGAACCACTGGAAGGTGGTTTGGAAATCTGAGGCAATTCCAAAAATTAAGTTTTTTCTTTGGATCCTCCTCAAAGGGAAAGTCCTCATAGCCGAAAATCTACAAAAGAGGGGAATCAATGGCCTCTCTTGATGTCCTAACTGCTTAGCTGCTGAAGAATCAATGCATCATCTCTTTATTGAATGCCCTTTTGCCATCAACTGCTGGAGGAATTTATCTCATAACAATCAAATCCCATGGACACCATAGGAGAAATTCTTTACAAATGGAAAAAAAACTACCCTTGGCAGCACAGGAAAAATAACACAGTGAAGAGAGTCTGGGATATTCTTGCCCACAACATGCTATGGAATATCTAGCTGGCACGAAATCGGAAGGTTTTTAAGGATAAGGATTCGACTGTTAGAAGTCTTTGTACCAAGGCAAGGAGTCTTGCCCTTGAGATCATCTCAGTTAAGAATCCGAGAAGTGTAAATGTCAGTGAACTCAACATAGAGGAACGCATTTTCATTTACCACCTGTTAGACCAAAACACGAGCAATCAAAAGGGCAATGCTGCTAGCAACAGAAACAACATTGTTTTCCCTAACTGGAAGATTAGCCTAAAAGAGGAAGAATTTGCAGGTTGGCTTAAAAACAGCAATAGGCATTATCTCTGTTTCGATGGGGCCTCAAAGTCGAATTGCGGGGTAGCAGGGGCAGGAGGAGCTATTTTTAATGCTAATGGGGATAAAATACTCTCATACGAGTGGGGTCTTGGCCACACTTCCAATAACAGAGCAGAATCCCTGGCCCTTTACCAAGGTCTTATCCAACTTGGGAAGCTCGGTATAGACACAGTCACGATATTGGGAGACTCAGCGATAGTCATCAGTGCAATGGTCCAGAACAGGGATCTTCCCAATGCTCTCCTTCAGCAGATTATCAGACGGTGCCAAATCTTAGGACACACCATAAAAGACATGCGCTATTATCATGTTTTGCGATCGCTAAATTAAATTGCTGACAGTCAAGCCAACAAAGCCTATGCCAGACCATTGGGCTCCCTTATCTGCAATGGCGTGGAATCATTTCAGCATATACCATGATGAAGAGACCTCCGGGATCCAATCAACACCTCAGCTCATCCGATATGATAGTTTGGTCAAAGATTGTGCTCATTTCGCTTGTGACTAAGATTCGCATAGGGATCTAGCAATTCTTTGGAATCATCACTTCCTCACCTCTCATTAGTGGACCGACTGTCCTTCTACCTCCCGCCATCCCTTCTCTGTGCTTCCGAATCACTCTGCCGATTCTCCTTATCTCTTTTCGGTTCTTCCCCCATGCTCTTCAATCTCCATCTAGAACTCCATCTATGCCCCTTTTCTCACCCCTATCTGCATCCTTTGTGTCCCCTGCTCCGCCTTTTCGATTTCACACCATGCCTGCTTGCCTGTGAGCTTCCTGCGGCCCACCCTTCCTGTATCTTAGACAACCTGCCTCTGTCAAGTCCAAGACCCGATAACTCTCATGCCGCCCATCACTATGCATTATGGCAAATACGCTCGCCCCGATTGCGATGATTGTATGCGGACCCACTGCTACGTTACAATAAGACTTAACCTGTCATCGCATCTGTCGCAGATTGCAAGTCGAGAAGTCACAAATCGCATCCGTCGCAGATCACAGATCACAAGCCACATCGCAGATCGCATCCATCACAGGTCGTAGCCGTCACAGATTGCAAGCCACATCATAGATCGCAAGCCACATCACAGATCGCATCCATCGTAGATCACAGCTGTCGCAGATCGCAAGCCACATCGCAGATCGCATCCGTCACAGATCGCAGATCGCAAGCCACATCGCAGATCGCATCCATCGTAGATCGCATCCGTCGCAGATCGCAGCCGTCGCAGATCGCATATCGCAAGCCACATCGCAGATCACATCCGTCGCAGATCGCAGCTGTCGCAGATCACAACGATCACAGATCGCAAGCCACATCGTAGATCGCATCCGTCGCAAATCACAGCCATCACAGATCGCAAGCAGAGCTCGAACAACTAAGAGCCTAGCAAAGAATTTTGGACAGCAAGATGGACAGTCAGCAGATGATCATGGAGGCAAAGATTGAGAATCAAAGTAGGCTTATAAAAGAAAAATATGAGACTGATATAAATCTGTTCCTGCACAGGATTTCATCTTTACATGAACAGTTCAGACTACTTTCAAACAAATGCGCCCATGCTGAGGAGTCCATAGAGATACTAAGATACATGATGGAAAAGAAGAACGCCTTGCGTGGAGATGAAGAGGATCAGCCTGAACAGTCGACAGCGAGGCAAATGAGTCATATAAATATAGATTGAAAATATTCTGCAAAAGTTGTTTTCTTTTGTTTCAGTTTGTAATGGTTTATTTCAGTTTAAATTTCACCTCAAAGCCTAGAAGGCAGGAGCAAGGAGGTTTTTGTAACTGTAACTCCTACTCTCCTCATGCTTCTTGGCATCATATTATGTACCTCAGGGGAATAGCCTTCTCCGCCCTTTTTTGAAATATAATATAGCAACCGATGACGTTTAAAAAAAAATGTATATATCATGAAAAATTAAGTTTTTATGGTTAAAAGGTTTATTTGGTCTTATATATACTCTATTTAGCATTTAAAAATACAATTTAAACAATGAAAAATAACACATTTTATTTTATACTGTAAAGAAGTTTGCACATGAAAAAAAATTGATCTCTCTATCCTCATGTTAGATCCGTACTTAAGATGGATCTATCCTGGTAATAAATATATATTTCTCTTTTTCCCTTAAATATTTGGTTAAAGTTTACATTAACATGTATTTAGACAATTATCCCTTTAATGTTCATATCAACATTCACATAGTTAATTCTTCATTTATAATCAACCCGACAGTCCCTCAAGATAACTAGTAAGACCACTAAAAACTTAGAACACCATTAAAAGTACACACAACATATATCTAGAAACTTACATCAACATAATTAAGGTCCATGGAAATATGCATGCACAAACCGAAGGGACCACACCCCTCAGCGAAACTAATCAGAGCCTAATTCCTAAATTGTCAAGGAGAATTGAACCCCTAACTTCCTAATGGCAACTACCTTTAATTGAATTAACCTCCTATTTTATTTATAATATTATTGGTGAACTATTTTATCCTTTCTCCTACTCCCATAATACATAATTAAAAATATATAATTTTTATTGTATTTATTATTGACTCAGGTTATAATGACGCAATACGTTACTATCCCAGCCTACCTTCTCCGCCCTTTTCCTGTAATATATATATATATACACGAAATAATAAGTAATCAATATTATATAAAGCGTAACCTCTATAATGCTGGTAATGATTCGAGACAAAATAAAAATCTACGACGAGTAAACATATTTGTATGCGATGAAAATGAATGAAACCTCAGGTTGAGCGCAAATTAAGTAAATGAAAAATCCATTCCCATAAGAAAGAAAGACGCAAAAAAGATTAAAAAACATTGTAGTGATGGTGAAATTAATTACGCATGCAAACGCAGAGGCAGACACGACACGAAATTAGGCGATCGGATTTATGTAATCATTTTCATGTGAAAAAATTGATCAAACGACCATGCACAAAACATATATATATTACGTGTTGGTTGGGATGGTGCAATTTGCAAAGAGAAAAACACAGAATCGACAATACAGTAAACGTGATCTTTAAATAAATAAATGTTAGGTGTGATGCAGTTTAACGCAGGGACCTCAAATTTCTCTGTCAACGGGTTCCTTCAGATGTGAATTAAGTCTGTTTGGAAGTTGAGTAGATTTTGAATCCATGGACTTTAGCTTCTTGCCTACCCAATTACAGATTTTTCAATGCTGATGTCAATTTATTTTCTGTTCGTTAGTTGGGAATTTGGATTCTGGTTAATAAGTTAAGCAGGCACTAACGTAACACACAGATTATATATATAAAAAGGTTGATTGCATGCATGTTTACGTAAAACCAAGTGAACTTTTCCTCGGGTGGAAGTTGTTTTTCATAAGGACAATCATGACTGTCAATTTTATTTTACTGATAAATCAATTCAAAGTAGGCCAGAAATTGAATCGTGGGAGGAATCTTAAAAAGACCAAAAAAAAACCAGATTTACCTATTTCTTGCTGATTTGCTAATTTTTCCTACCAGCAATAGTCCAAGACAAATTATGAAATTGACAGGCCGCAGGAATTGTATTTTCCGCGTCGCGGAAAGAGAAAGGGACCGAGGACCAACCTGAAAGGCCAGACCTTTCTTTTGGCTTTCCTTCCTCCTATCCACATGCCACATTGGGAGGTCCGGTTTTTCCCAAATAATTGACTAAAAATATTCCGAGATCCAACGGACCTGAGCGAAGTGAAATAATTGACCTCGCATTCAGAATTTGTGGCGGCCACGGAAGAACGGAGATAGTGGAGACCCGGCCCAGCCAGACCCGACCCGACCCGGGCCAGTGGAGAATCAACCGCCGGAGCTCTGGGTGGAATGTCGGAAAGGTTCGAGCATGGGAAATTATTGGATTGGAATCATCATTGTGTTTTAGAATAGTCTGATTTTGGAATACTGGGTAGCCAATGACAATGGCCGGGCAGCTCAGTGGGATTTGCCACTGTGGTCAATGGGTTCCATCGTGACGTTATCTGGAAGCCAAATCGCTGGGGCGCACAGATGTTGAGAATGTTCCCCCAAAATCAAAATGAAAGTATTCTTCTGGATACTTCCAGGTGGTGGTGTGTGGTTCAGTACGAGAATTATTAATCCCTTTAAATTATTGAGTTTGATATGTTCATCTGGGTGGTGTCTCCTCTTTGTTTTCCCATCTTAAAATTTGCTTTTCCCTGTGGCCGACGGGGAAGAAAGCTTATCTGGGGCGGCGTTATTGGAGGTGAGCTTGCTGGTGGGGTCAGCGCGACTCGGCTTTTCACAGTGGGCTTGCGGGCCATGGTGGATTCTTGACAGGTCAAGGATAAAGCAGAAGAACAAATTGGCAGTGGGATTGGATTTCCATTCTGGGGCCTGTGGCCGTGAACATCTGGCATTGGGCCTTCAAATTTTCGAGGAGAAAGAAGAACCTTCAGAGGTAGGTCCACGGTTCGGGTGTTGAACAGTTGGTAGTGTGGAATACTGGGTAGGTGGAATTTGGAATTTGGTGATTTTTTTAAGAAATTTGATAATAAGAATGTTTGAATCGTTTTTATTGTGGAAATGGATTTAGTATTATGAAAAAAATTTACACACCCAAAAAACTTGAATATCTAAAAAATTCTCGGCAGATATTCCATTTTTCACAATAAAAACTTCACTTTAATCTACTTTGATTTTAAATTGATTTGTGGCATAGTCTAACTAATTATTTTTTCGCCAAGGCTCATTACATCGAAGTCTTCTAAGATAGCTATCGGGAAGATGAGGTGGAGTTGGAGCTTGTGGAGGAGACAGCGACGATCCAGCAGAGAGGGGACCACCACCTGGTGGAAAACATCTTTTGTACCAGTTGGGGAAATCCTAACTTCATTGTGCGGGATACCCAAATTTTTTACCATGAGGATCAGAAGTAAGGTGCAAGAGCAACGTGTCTCAGTTTTAATAGACAGTGAGGCCACTCACAATTTTATTGATACTGAGATGATCCAGAGGAGGGCCATCACGGCTAAAGAGTTTGAAAGGTTTCCAGTAGAAAATACAATCTCAAACAAAATTGTAATTTTTTGTTGTCCAAAATACATTGCTGACACTGAAACACTCTTGAAGCATTGAATTCTACTTCTAATTAATTAAATGAAAAAGGTCAGTTTCTCTTTGCAAATTCACTAACACCTTAATTCAATTTAAGCCCACTAATGCCATTTTTTTCATGCCTGATCAATTTGATGACCTGCTCTGTGTGTTACATGTGTCCGGGTTCCCTTATTTGTCGAGCTGTCGCTCTTTGGGATTCCTTGTAGATAATTAATTCGAAAGTTATGAGGGACTGTCAACGTGGATGATCATAAAAACGCCAACTTTTTAGCAACACACGGTGGCCATACGAGTTTGAAATCGAATCGTGTCTGTCAGGAATAAATTTTTGCGGTCCCTTGTAACTTAATGACTCGGCATGGCCTGAATTAATAAAAACAGTAACCCGAGGTGAGTTACAGTTCACTGTGTTCTGCACTTCTGACCGATTACTGAAATCTGGATGGTAATTTCTCTCTTATACAAGTGGCTACACAAAGAAGTTACAAGAATGGATACAGGGGGAAGGTGATGGAGTGAATGTTAAATACAGTGACGATGGTGGAAGCGATGCAACATTATAGTATGCAGTTGACAATATTACGTGAGGTTGTTTACAATAAAGATCACGATGAACGTGATTATACGGAAACTTATTATTAAGATAATTACTTGCAGAAATAGCACTGGCAAATCAATTGCAAAGATGAATCATTGAAGGAACCTCAGAATTATAAATATTTGGGATTTAGGAGTTGAATTTCAATAAGAAATTACGTTATATCTTTGGTCTTTATTAGGTTTAGAATGTTTGAAGATGAGAATAATTTATCACGGCAAATATAATATATATATATATTATATTATAATCAAAATAAATAAAAATTTCTAAAAAAGAGATAAACATTTGGATTTTTTTAAAAAAAAATAGGTTTTCCATTTCCACCAATCATAACTAAAAACTAATATTACATAAAAATTTCAAAACACTTTCATATGGTATAAATCTATTTTTTTTTCTAATATTTATAATTAAAATATTATTTATAATATAAATTTATTTAAAATTAATATATTAAAAACTTGTATTAATAAAATTAAAATTAAATTAATTTTATATAAAATATGTTTAAATAGTTTTCTTTTATTAAAAGTATAGCTATGGTATATAAATTGGAAAATAAGAGTTTTTTTTATTATATTTTATTTCTTAGTATTACTCAAATTTTGGCTAAAACAACTTATTATTTTAGTGGGTTGAATTATTTACTTTTCAAGTGGGTAGGTTAAATTTTTGGTTAAATTATCAGTGAGTAGGGTAAATTTTGGTTAAATTATCAGAAAATATAAGAGGTCATTTTATAAAATAAGTGTTGTCATTTTAGTTAGAAAGTATGTTCTGGTAAAATTTCCGTAAGAAATTATAATCCATATTGGTCAATGCTAAATTAAGAGTGGTCCAATCCTACACTCTCATTTTGGAAGGAACTAATAAATTGAGATGTGAAGAGGATAAATGAATTGTTTGCACATGTACAAGGACTTGCATAAATTTTGGTAGGCAAGAACCACTAGTAAGTCTACACATTTATAATTATACTTCAGCACAATTGCTTAGGAAAACATAAATAATGGTGGTAAGTAACTCCTAGTAAGCATATTTATTTACATCTTATTCCTATCCATTTTTTATGCAATTACTTCCTTAAATTATGGTGAGAAGTAACTCATGGTACATAGTTATTTACCTAAGATTAAGGTATTTTCAAAGATTTTATGTTTGGACAGTTTTTATGCAAAGCTTAAGAATAAAAAGTAACTAAAAAAATATCTAAAATTCATGCATGAATATTGTAATCATATCCATAAATATGGCATAAAATATGTGAGGAAGTTATCCACATGACATTTTATTGTACAAACAATGTAATAAGACCTTCAAATTATAGTCCTATCAAATGTTCTAAAAATAGTTTTTTAATAATATTGAAAAATAATATTTATTTTTCAAAGTTCAACATTATAAGCTACATTGGTCAACAAAAAATAGCTAGAGTGCTACCTTGGCAGTGACTAATAATAATGTTAAAATAAAAACAAACTCTCACTAACTAATGCAACCATATAAATAAAATGGTTGGTAAACATCCATAGATATGAATATATATATGATAAACATCAAAACACTTGCTTCATGATACATTCCACATTGTTAAGATTAAAAAATACATACATAATAACTAAATTATAACTTTAATTCATATCTATGATAAATATCAAAACACTTGCTTCATGATACATCCCACATTGTTAAGATTAAAAAAGACATACTACCAAAAAATATAACGTGATGGGTTTGGAAATAAAATTGGTCATCACAGAAGCCTTAACTCTATTGATATTATTATTAATTACAAAAATAATCAATATATGAGCTAAACATATATACATTTAAAAAAACATGTAACAAAATTTTTAACCATGGATATTCATGCCCACTTTAACATGGAGATTCTTAACCTATAAATATGTTTTTTTACAATACCATGGCATATCGATACCATGTCCAAAGTATCATAAGTCATTTTATATGAAATTTATTTTTTTAATTAATTAATTAAATTAAAAGAGAAAATTACAAAATTTCTTTGAAGATAGCAATTCAACTTCTGATTTATGACTACCACTAAAGAGTATTCTAAAATATTCCATAGAAGTTAAATCCTTACCATACACCTAATTATGTCTATTGGTATGTCTATTTTGGAATAGGATAATATTCTATAACTTTCATTCTTAGTAGTATTCATAAATGTTAATATTTATGTCCTTTTAATTAAATTGATTAATTAAAAAAAAAGTATTATGTGAACAAGTGCCTTATTAAATGAGTTATGTTTTCTTGAGCATTTGGTATTGATAAGCTATGGTATCATAACAAATCTTATCTATAGAATCTTTGTGATAAAATGGACGTGGATCTTCATAGTCAAGAATCTTGTTTTTTTAGGCTCAACTAATATATTGATTATTTTTATTAGTAATAATAATAATAATTTAAAATAAAATTATAATGTATCATAGAATTGATGTCTATAGGCATTAGCAACTATTAATTTTAATGGTTGCTTTAGTAATTATTGATAATTAAATTAAAATTTTGGAAGCCCCATTCCAAAATAGACACACCTATTAGCGTAACTAGTTAATAGGTGGAATGAATTTGACATCTTTGATGTCTTTGTGACACTAAGAAGGTTAAAAATGAAAAACACTTTTTCTTAAAATATTCTTAGTACAACCACATTAAATCACAATTTCAAAATACAATTCCTAAAATGTAGTGGAGTAATAGAAAGAATGTGTTATCTTTAAAACACAAAGAAAATTAAAAATGAAAAACAATTTCTCTTAAAATACCCTTTACACATTTACATTAAGTCACAATTTCAAAAAATTAATTATAATATTGAACTTTTTAACTTATGAAAACTTGAACTTTTCTCTAAATTTCTTTTTTCTTAAAATTTAATAAACCATATCTAATTTTAATAAACAAACATTATCATAATATTAAAATAATTTTATTTAATTTAAAAATAAATTAAATATTTATAAAATATTAAATATAAAGAAACTAAATAAAAAAAAATATATAAATCCTAACTCTAATTAATTATATATAAATAGAAAAAAAATACTCATAATATCAACCTACCTTTAATTTCAGACATAGAGGAAAAAAAAACAAAAAACGTTGAAGGGAAAAAAAAAAACAGAAAACAAAACCTACCTTCAATTAAAATGAACAGAAAACATGCAACACAAAATTTTTCCTTTGATGACAAAATGACCCAAAAAAAAACATAAACATGTAACCCAAAATTCCTTTGTTGATATACCTAGAATACGGATATCTAATATATTAAAATGAGCTTAAATATCATTTAGAAAACGTTTCAATAAAAAAAAAATACTAAATACAATATTTCAATAAAAAAACACAAAACTATTTAGAATTTAGCGTTATATAGTATGAAAA
The DNA here is from genome assembly GCA_000404065.3 of Pinus taeda. NCBI lineage: Eukaryota > Viridiplantae > Streptophyta > Pinopsida > Pinales > Pinaceae > Pinus > Pinus taeda. The sequence continues at coordinate 46,142 of APFE030669675.1, read as the reverse complement.
ATTATGTAATAAAACACCAAAGTCATGAGACCTTTCAAAAAATTAAAAAATGTGTATATGTAACTTGCTGACCCATGGAAGAGGTCCCATTACATATGGAATTAGCTAACCAGTCATGGGAAGTAAAGTCAAGAAAACAACCAACTCTTAATACAAAATAAAACAACTACAATCTATTAAACATACCAACTCCAGAGTTTACATCATATCATATCATTACCTCACCAGCTGATCCAATTATCATATTATTTTTGGGAAATGACATATATTTCATTATATGTCTGTATGATTGGACAGATCAAAAAATCTGTGGTCATTCTCTGTAATTGGATTATTGTCAACTATCCCCAACAATAAGCTGCTCCCCAGTCCGTTTCATATGTAACCTGCAAACAGTCGAGTTCGTGTTGTGAAAAGGGATCGGCCACAGATGACATATTATCATTACTATTTAACGACAGGGGATGTTACTTTCCCACTGGTTTTGACCTTTGGATTTTGTGACAATTCTATTTATTTGTGAGTTTATAAAATATTATCCAGCCTTCATTATCTGTCCATGGATTATGTCTCAGCTATCCCTACACAGAAACCGAGTCCGTTCATGTGTAAGTCCGAATCGGTCGTTCAACATTCAAATGGATAGGGTTCCATTCACAACTACCATTCTCAAAATATTCTTCTCTATTTTTCTATTCACCACAGACACTGTTGTTTAATTCTATACGTATATTAATATCTTTGTTGAATTTTTATATCGGTTATGTTCGATCTTCTTCACATCATTTTTTTTTAATCATATGGTGAATCGGTAACTGTCAAGTCTAATTTAGGGGAGACCTAGGATCAAACCTCATAGCTACTACTATAATACCAAGAGCATAACAAACCACTTGCAAGTCAGGTATACTAAGTTCCTATGATTTTAGCGAGAGCAGACTCACGGGAAAAGGGAATCCGCCCCTCTAGCCCCCACCACAACAAGTCATTGTACTCAATGAGATTTGAACTTTCTTCAAATCATTATTACTCATATGATTGCTATTTTTTTTGGACTTATATCATTTTTCCTTTTAAAAATAAACTCATCTTTCAAAACATATATTTTATTCCAATACTATTCTTTTTGAAAAGTCAGATTTTGCCCATCAAAAGGCAAGGGTAAAAAGAAGATTTCAAGCAATGGTTTATTTGACCTTCTCTTAACATGGTGGAGTATTAAAAATGTTTTATGGTGATTCGAAATGATAATTTTTTATTATTACATTTTTTTAATGTACAAAATCTGACTTTTTAAAGAAAAATACATTATTTGAAATATTTAGTAATATGTCATATTAATGTTTAAAGTAATTAGTGATTTATTACAAATAGAACTAGCTTAAATTCATTCTAAATTTTAATATATCAAATATTACTAAAGTGTAATCTTTTTATCATTTAATTCCATGCCCATATATTAATCTTTGTCATGTATTAATTCCTTCCATTAAATAATTATAAAATAACACAATTAATAAATTCAAATTTATGATAGATTTAAATTGGTTTATTTTTTAGATGTTATCACTTATATAAGTAGTTATCTCTTTTTTTAATTGATTTTTTCCATTCTAGGATGATAAACACCTAGTTTATACATCTCCCCCTCAACCTATGGGAAATGGTAAGTAAGATATGCAAGGCCCAAAGCACTCCATATGAATTCACAAGGTTATTTGTGTGAATTGAATTTAGGTGGGTAAGCTAAGGAATATTTCTCCAAACACGGAAAATATTACCTAGCCACCACAAATTTGTGGGAATTGAATTTGGGTGGGTAAGATAGGGAATATTCTTCCCAAACACCCAAAATATTACATACCCACCACTCTTTATGGTGAGAGAGAATTAAAATATTTTAGTTCAGTTGGTGATTGAAATATTTTATATATTTGCCAAAGGCAGGGTATATTTTTATATTTTTTTTTTATTTGTAAGTTCTTCTTTTAATTGGTTATGATTTTTTTTATGTGGATTTAAATTGAATTGTCATATAAAAATTATATTAAAAAATAAAAAATCTAAAAAAATTATATTCTCCAAGTATCATAATAATTTAGGTTGTTACAATACCATGGCTTATCAATACACATGTCCACTAACCATAACTCATTTCAAAATCAAAATATTTTATTTAAGCAATTTTATAACATTTTTAAAATTAAAACTTAATAGTTACAATATAACAAGATTATTAACCTGATATTACCCCATTTAATCATGGATATTATTAACTTGTAAATAGGCTTTGTTACAATATCATGAGAAAGTATCATGGCTAATTAATACTACCCAAAAACCATGACTCATTTCAAAATAAAAATATTTTATAAATAGTTTAGTTTATTTTATATATTTTATATTCATTAAGCACTTGACCATGTAGGTAAACAATCTCTAGCCTTGTGTCTTTGTTTTAATTTAAAATAAAATTCATTATGTATAAACTTAAATCCAAAATAAAGTTTGATATTTATAAACTCTTAATTGAGTTGTAGATAAAAAAAAATGATCTTTCAAAAGATTATGAAAAAATCTTATTACGTTAAATTTATATAGAGAGAGAGTGTGTGTTTAATTTATAAACTAAATAGACTTTTTCACTGGCAAAACAATTTCAAGAAAGAATGTGATTTTTTGTTGTTTAAAATGCATTTTTGAATGTATAAATGGATTCAGCGCCCTAAAAAACCGTTGAGCACTTGAATTATATAGATTAAACTTAACTCGATTTTTAAAAATCTCTCGAAGATTTTGGTTAAAATTAACAATAAAAAATGTTGTGAAAAAAAGGTCATTTCAACCTATATATTATTTAAAATTATCAATTACTTTTTGCATAAGATGCAGTTACTAAGCAACAATGTTGCATATTACAGTTGTATATTTACAAAATATTTACACACAAATATAATTTATATTCTATTAAAGATCAAGATTTTCATACATATAAATATATTCACATAGGCAACCAAACACTCAACTAGGAGCTATTTTAGTTAAACTAAGTCTCTCAAATCCAACTAACTAACTAACAAACAAAACTACTCACATACTAATTACAATACATATGATGAGGAATATCAAATATTAAAAGTAAGACAATTAAAAATTAATATATCCAAAAAGCTCCTTATCGAAGTATTTGTCTTGATGTGTTCTTTGTTTCTTATAGTCTTCATCAACATCTTTATCCACTTTAAAATCTCATAGACTAAGTTCCATCATACAAATATTCATAATGAAATATCACTTGATCCCTAGAATATAATAATTGTTTAAGATCATCAATTTGATGTTTATAATGACCGAAACATTATTACTTATTATATTTGAGATCATCAATTTGATGTTTATAATGACAAAACATTATTACTCATTAAAAATAAATATCCCACCGTTATATTCACCAATTATTTAAGAAAAGTGTATTCAAAGAGAATACTACAACCTAACTTCTTTCACTTCTTTAAGTTATTCATCATCATTTCTTTTACACAAACCAACAAATACACAAAGATCACAAATCTAAATTCATTGTAAAAACTATAAACATAACCCATAACAATATTCTTGGGGCACCACATTCACCGAGAAGCAAAAGCTCTTCGGCCATGTTATCCTCTTGATCACGCTAGGAAGCTCGTAACAACATAAACACGCATTATAGCATCAAAGAAAACGTCGATTAATTGTCAAAAGCAGAACAGTTCCCACTCTTATACCAGGTATCATTGATCCATTTGTCATCTTATTTCATTGTGTGGCACTTTTAGGGATTGAGTTATATTCAAAAGAGTTCACTAATGTAGAAAATATTTACTCACAAACAAATATATTTTGTATTCTATTAAACATTAATAATTTAGCATATATAAATCTATGAAAAAAAAGAAATTTTAATTTTAATCACATAATCAATTAATTAAAAATATTTTAATTAAATTTCTCAAATCTAATTAATTTTAAAAAATAGTTAAATTATTCATTACCAATTACAATATATATGATGAGTAATATCAAATATTAACTAGTACAACCATTGGAATTAGATGACTAGTAAATACAAATCGACATCAAAATATTTATTTCATTATACATCTCACATTACTAACATTTTTAAAAGAACATAAAAATAGCTAAATTATAACTTTATTATTATCATATGAGGTAAACATATATACATTTAAAAAAACATGTAAGAATATTTTTAATCATGAAGATTCACCCCTACTTTAGGATGGAGATTCCTAACCTGTAAAAAAATTTGTTACAATATCATGACTTACTAATACCACATGCCCAAAAGACCCTAACTAGTGCTCATTTGGCATTTTTTAATTAACTAATTATACTTCAACCATATAAATTAAACAACTAGCAAACTCCACTAGGCATCAATCTATAATAAAGAATTAAAATGCTTACTTCATGATACATTTGCCAAAATTTAAAAATTCATTTTTCCCAAGATAAAATCCTAATTTTATTTAAGAAAACGAAAACATTTATTATTTATTTTTTATTTTTTATTTTTATTTTTTTTAAATAAGTTTTGCAAATGTTTATAGAGCATTTGATCATACCGGTCAATAACTGGTGCCCAAAAAGACAATTACCAAAAAATAAAAAACTGAAAATGGGACTAAGTGAAAATACTTAGTTACTCTTTTCTTCATTTTTTCTTTTCTACTTTCCACCAACCTCCTTGATTTGGTGTGGCAATTACAATTGCTAACTAATTCTCTTTTGCTTTCATCGGGGTTTCATTTTCTAACTCCGAGCTCTCAGATATGTAGAATTGTTTTAAACCTCCCATATGCTTTTCAGTGGGAATATTCTCCTTCTACAATGTTGGTACTGACGTTCCTCCTCCTTCAAGACCTTTGAGGCTTGTTACCATTATTCCTTCTCATTTACCTCCTCCTCGTGTTAATATTCCTTGTAGATCCTGAATTACTACATTAATGGGAATACCCATTTCCTCTTCGTCTTTTTCTTCTTAGAGGTTTTGCTATGGAAACTACCATCCCTTGTACTTTTTGGTTTGTTTCCTTTTTCCCTCTTGGATATTTCTTTGAGTGAGGGCGCATATTTTGTAAGTGTCCTATTTGTAGACAAATACAACATCTAAATGTCATATTTTCAGAATCAAAAAATTGGGTCCAACACATACTGTTATGTATCAGATGAATACGGTTAGGTAAATCTTTGCTAAGGTCTACCTTCACACAAATTCTAGCAAAAATAAACATTGCTTCTTCAATTCTCTATGTATCTACCTTTATGTACTTCCCCAACGTATTTCCAATTCCTTCTAGAACTTTATGATGCAAAAAATGTAGAGGATGATTATGCAATTTGACCCATACTAGCATCAAAACCCAAGAACCATGGGTCATAAAAAGATCCACATTGCCCCAAAACCATGGGCCCTGCCTTAAGGCAAAATCTTTGTCCTTCAATGTTTCAAATTTTACAATGAAAAATCTCGTGGAACATAAATGAATATCACAATTTACAGTCAAAGTAGAAAAAACCACTAAAATAGATCCATTGGTTTGGCCAAAAACCGTTGAATCTGCAAATAATTGCTTTGGATTGGAAAATTGTATATATTTAACCTCGAAAAGATATACTACCATTATCGAGACTTGATTCATTTTTTCCACAATGTAGGGGCCAAGAACATTAAAAATCTGATCAGATTTATTTTGTGTCTCCTCCTTTCTTTGGATAACGTATTTAAGTGAGACTGATACCTTAGAAAAACTTGTTCTAGGAAAACCTCAGATTGATGATAATAGATGAATTTCAATCGATGCAATATTCTTGTAATTGAAAGACATATTACAAAAGTTTTTCTCACATGAATCATACTTTGTAACTTCGTCAAAATTCTCACCTTATCTTGAACCTTCTGCTTGAAATCTCACACTAAATCCTCAGCCTAAACACCTATTGGGGTTTATTTCAAATTTAGGGTTTTGATAAAGTTATGGAAAAAAGCTCCCTTGTCCAGATCTATTTGACGACACTCACATCCATTCAATTTTTTAGATATATTTGCCAACTTCCGCATTTTTGCATAGAATTGAGCATACTCTTCTAGATCTGGAGAAGGATCTACTAGGTCCATGAGAGAATAATGTAGATATGGAGCTTTATAATATTTCTTCACTAGATCCATGGAGTTATCTAATTGAACTGCGTCCTAGATGGTTTCCTTAAAATATGCTAGCCCAACATGTATATTCTCTGTGAAACCCACATGAAAACAAAGAGAGGATAACAGACCCTCTCTTGCAAGAAAAATCGAGTTGATCAACCTGACCTCGTTCCTCCAATGGTGAAATAAAATCTATCAAAAAATCAACAAACAAAGACCACCATGGACATCCAAAACTTGTTAAAGCTTGGCTATAGCATTGAAAATATCCTTGCATATTGAGAGACTCTTCAAAAAAACCCACCAAACCACACAAATCCATGTCATACCAATGCACAATGTCACGATGTCTAATACCTTGGGCAAAAAATACGAGCTGGGATGAAATGACGACAACTTGAAACTCCTTGTAGCTGAAAACCCCAACCATCTTCATCCTTTAGAGCCTATAAAATATCAAATTCATAAATTCATAAAAACTAAGTAAATTATAATTTCATTTTAAATTATTATTATTATTGTTAGTAATTATAAAAAGAATTAATATATAAGTTAAACATATATACATTTAAAAACCATATGGAACAACATTCTTAATCATGGAGATGTACTTCCATTTTACCATGGAGATTCTCAATTTGTAAATAGGCTTTGGTATAATATCATGGCTTATCAATACCATGTGTCCAAAAAGACCATAAGTGAATCCATATGTCACTTGTTCATATGACATTTTTTTTATTAAATCTTTTTAACAAAAAGGCTAAAAATAGCATAATTGGTCTAAAGATCATCTTAACCATCGATTTGTGTATACCACTATGAATATCCTAAAATATTCCATGGAGGTTAATCCTTGGGAACCCCTAAAAATTATTATAATTAAATTAACATTTTTCCTTATTCCAAAATGAATACACCAATTAAAATGCCATAAAAATATAACTATTTTTGAAATAAATCTCAACTTTTCATTTGTGACTATTACTAAGAATATTTAAAAATATTGCATGAAATAAATCTCTACCATATATTTTAATAACTATAGATACATAATTAAAAATTCTAAATTCCTACCATAAAATTACACATAACCAATAAAAATAAATAAATAGAATTAATATCTCCAACAATATGTTTTTGTTTATCCATATTTTATATTTAAATATAATAAATAATGATTTTACAAAAAAAAAATAAACCTATACTTTAGTAAAATAATATAAAAAAATATATTTAAATATAAAGTATTAAAATATCTGTATGTTTAAGAATTAAAATAAAAGATATTTTTATAATGATATTCCTTTAAATCAAATAAAAGACTTATATTTATCAGGAATGAATTATACAGCTTTCCTATTAAATTATAAGATTATTTAAAAACATAATAAAATAACCCCAACAACACTCGAAATCTTATTGAAAATGCATAGCGTACGACCATTCCTGCATAGTCATATGCTAAAAGGATGTAAAAATATTTCTTAAAGCAACCAAAATGGAGCATGAGGTACAATTATTGCTTCACCTTTACTTTGTGTCCAACGAGTGATATTTAGCGTTTATGCTTCTCTCTTATGTTTGCGGCACCATCCTACCAATTTTAAGCCATCGAGTACTTTAAAGCTCTTCTTTAGTCGCATAAAGGATGTGGCTGTGGATATATATATATTTTATAGAGTAAAATAAAGTTAATTTGTTTTTAATATTTTCAATATATTTGTAATAAGTAATATAAAGAATTTTATCATTCACGAAATTTGGATGTAAAATGTGGTTATCTATAAATAATATAGAGATATAAATAATAAGTAATGATTTGTCTCGAGGGTAAACTTGTAGACAAAAAAAAGTGAGAGATTATGTGATTAATTTGAAAACAATTTTAAAGAATCAAAATGAATTTCAGAAATTGAGAATGTATTAAATTATATTAAATTAGGCAGATATATGTTTTTTTGAGATTATGTTGTTTGCCTTGAAAATTATGGAAATTTTGGTTATATTTTGAGAAAAAGTTAATTTGTCTTTACAAACTCACAAACACCTTAATTTAATTTTAGCCCCTAATGCTTTTTTCATGCCTAATCAATTTGATGACCTGCTCTGTGTGTTACATGTGTCCGGCACTGCACTTATTTGTCGAGCTGTCGCTCTTTGGGATTCCTTGTAAATTTGTAATAATTAATTCGAAAGCTATGAGGGACTGTCAACGTGGATGATCATAAAAACGCCAACTTTTTAGCAACACACGGTGGCCACACGAGTTTGAAATGGAATCGTGTCTGTCAGTAATAAATTTTTGCGGTCCCTTGTAAATTAATGATTCGGCATGGCCTGAATTAATAAAAACAGTAACCCGAGGTGAGTTACAGTTCACTGTGTTCTGCACTTCTGACCGATTACTGAAATCTCGATGGTAATTTCTCTCTTATACAAGTGGCTACACAAAGAAGTTACCAGAATGGATACAGGGGAAGGTGATGGAGTGAATGTTAAATACAGTGACGATGATGGAAGCGACGCAACATTATAGTATGCAGTTGACAATATTACGTGAGGTTGTTTACAATAAAGATCACAATGCACATGATTATACGGAAACTTATTATAAAGATGATTTATTGCAGAAATAACACTGGCAAATCATTTTCAAAGATGAATCGTTGAAGGAACCTCAGAATTATAAATATTTGGGAGTTAGAATTTGAATAAGAAATTACGTTATATCTTTGGTCTTTATTAGGTTTAGAATGTTGAAGATGAAAATAATTTATCACGGCTATATATATATGAGAGATAACATTGATTAAAAATATGTTTTCCATTTCACAATCATAACTAAAACTAATATTACATAGAAAATTCAAAACACTTTTCATATGGTATAAATCTTATTTTTTTTTCCAATATTTATAATTAAAATTTATTTTATAACTATAAATTATTATTAATATATAAAAGCTTGTATAATAAATTAAATATATTTAATATAAAGTTATGTAATTAAACTTAAGTTTTTTATTTAAGTATATAATAGAAAATAAGAGTTTTTATATTATTTTATTTCTTAGTATTACTCAAATTTTAGCTAAAACAATTTATTACTTTAATGGGTTGAATTATTTACTTTTTAAGTGGGTAGGTTAAGTTTTTGGTTAAATTATCAATGAGTAGGCTAAATTTTGGTTAAATTAAAAGAAAATCTAAGAGGTCATTTTATAAAATAAGCGTTGTCATTCTAGTCAGAAATTATGCTCTAGTAAAATTTCCATAAGAAATTATAATCCACATTGTCAATGCTAAATTAAGAGTGGTCCAATCCTACACTCTCATTTTGGAAAGAACTAATAAATTGAGATGTGAAGAGGATAAATGAATTGTTTGCACACACAAGGACTTGCATAAATTTTGGCAAGTAAGAACCACTAGTAAGTCTACACATCTATAATCATACTTCAACATACTTGCTGAGGAAAACATAAATAATGGTGGTAAGTAACTCCTAGTAAGTATATTTATTTGCATCTTATTCATATCCATTTTTTATGCAATTACTTCCTTAAATTATGGTGAGAAGTAACTCATGGTAAATATGTTATTTACCTAAGATTAAGGTATTTTCAGATATTTTATTTTTGGACGGTTTTTATGCAAAGCTTAAGAATAAAAAGTAACAAAAAAAATATCTAAAAATCATGCATGAATATTGCAATCATATCCATAAATATGGCATAAAATATGTGAGGAAGTTATCCACATGACATTTTATTGTACAAACAATGTAATAAGACCTTCAAATTATAGTCTCATCAAATGTTCGAAAAATAGTTTTTTTAATAATATTGAAAAATAATATTTATTTTTCAAAGTTCAACATTATCAGTTACATTGTTTTTAATAATATTGAAAAATAATATTTATTTTTCAAAGTTCAACATTATCAGTTACATTGGTCAACAGAAAATAGCTAGAGTGCTACCTTGGCAGTGACTAATAATAATGTTAAAATAAAAACAAACTCTCACTAACTAATGCAACCATATAAATAAAATGGTTGGTAAACATCCATAGATATGAATATATGATAAACATCAAAACACTTGCTTCATGATACATCCCACATTGTTAAGATTAAAAAAGACATACATAATAACTAAATTATAACTTTTTTAAAATTATTGTTATTATTTTGATATGATACTTATGAATCCAACATTGGCTTGAAACGTTGACCAAAAAATATAACGTGATGGGTTTGGAAATAAAACTGGTCATCACAGAAGCCTTAACTCTATTGATATTATTATTAATTATAAAAATAATCAATATATGAGCTAAAC